>VZRF01008090.1:444168-626764 GCA_013396875.1 Vireo altiloquus
TTTTTTTTTTTTTTTTTTTTTTTTTTTACTTCAGGCAATTATATTGTAAGCTTTGCAAGTAATCCTTCACAAATCACTGCCCATGTAGGGCTCTACATTGAAAAGTGATGTGGTTGGAATAATGATATTTCTACAAGGAATTAACAGGCAAGAAAAAATTTGGAATATACACGGCATTAGGGAAGAGATACCCAAATTTCTCCTAGTAAAATACAAAGCAGCTGAAATACAAAATTCAACAATCTCTTCAATCTAATTAATTTTTATATTCTTACAATATTTGCTCACTTACATTAGTAACGTAATTTGTTACTTCAGAAGTCACTGCAGTAACTTAGTTTGACTCTTGTGGCTGAGCATGACACAGACTGAGAAAAGATACTTTAGTTTCAATTTGTCCATGGTACTTGAAAAAACTACTTAACCTCTTACAACAAAAATCTAAGGGTATTAACCAAAGAACATAGTAAGTTTGAATAGGAAAGATCTATCTATTGATATAATTACCACTGTTATTTATACTGTGTTCTACCCTACTATCAATTGCAATTGACTATTTTTAAAATTCAGTAGAGATACCTCAGATGACAGCCACTTTGTGGGCTGAGAGAGGAATCAGCTCTTCACCAGTGAGGGGAATAAACTATACTTCACCATTTTCCATATCTTTTCTCAGTTCTCCACCTTACATCATATGTTTGCGATTGTTAACCTATGACTGTTAACATATGACTGTTAACATATGATCAAACACAAGCTACAGTAATCCTGTCTACTCCTTATCTCTCCCCTGGCCATATCAGTTCAATCTCTCCTTCTCTGTGATTTGCCATGGAGCTAGTTCATGGAGCTGAGCCAGCAGAAAATCACTTTATTTTTAAAGTCTGGGGAAGAGCAGCAGAGCTGTGGCTTTGGCTAATTGTACAGCACTGCAAGATAATGCTCTGAGGGATGGGGCTCACACCAAAGCTCTTGAGTCTGCTTGCAAGTTTATAGTGATGCACTGTGCATGTTGGTGTACAGCCTGCTCCTTCAATAACAGATACAAAGGGGCATGGTTGAAGCACTTCTAGAAACTCAAAAGTGTTAATTCTTGGAGATATTCAAAAGCTGTCTGGACACAGTCCTGGGCAATTGGCTCCAGGTGGTCCCACCTAAGCAGAGGGGTTGAGCCAAATGACCTCCATAGGTCCATTCCAACCTCAGTCATTCTGATTCTGTGAAAATTACCCAGGCTCTGATACTGATCTTGTTTTTTTCTTGTTTCATTCCAGCTGTATATCTGAGCTCCACAGGCATTCTGTTGGGATATCTTATGAATCAATACACACTCTTTAACTAGCATCATTGAAAACCTAGGTATAGAGTATCTTAAAGACTGAGTCATGGGTCTTGGATCACCTTCCTAAAAACAATAGACAATTTAGACAATTACTGTGTAAGCCTGAACTGTTCATAACCAACCTCAGCTTTCAGAGGAAACTAATTTACTTTTTACCCTTTTACTGGGAATTTATTTATTACCACTGCAAAGCAATTTGCACATATCAGCTTTGACATGAATACAGAAAGGACTAGGCTTTTCAGGAAGAAACTGGGAAATTGTCACAAGGAAGGCTACATTTTAAGTCCAGAGTGCTCCTTCTGCATCGCCTTTCCTTGTGCACATAGTAACTCTGAAGCACAGGTTTAAGAGATTCCACTTTTTAAAAATCCAAACTGTACATTGACAAAAAGGTAAAAGCCATCAATATAACTAAAGTTGCTATTTCTTGCCACAGATATATAGCAAATATTTAATCTAACCTCGGTGCTGAAGAAATGACTTTCTTTGGTTCTTTGTTGAGGTAACAATGTACAGGTACTAATGGTTGTACTCTGTACAATCAAAATAATGAAGAATTTACAATGAGATGATTTCAGAAGTTTTATTAAGAAATAGCATCTGGTTCTCTTAATCTAAAAATATTACTTCCACTCTTGAACAACATAGCTAAAGCTGAGTGGATCAAAAACCAGATCTGTATTTCCTAGAGTCTTTAAAAAATGACATATTTTGGAATAGGAAAGTGAAAATTCATCTCAAAATGGCTTCTCTGGGAAAAAAAAAATCCCCCAAAGACCGAACAAACAAACAAACAAACAAAAAGTAAGAAGCATCATTGGAGTCACATCTATCTGCTTATTAGGTAATTTTCAGGACAACAGCTTGATCAACCACAACAATGCCTTCTTTCTCAGGCATTATTACCTTTTTATTCCCAGTGTCATTAAAAATACTGGAAACTCCTTAATCTTCATACTCCCTTAGCTATAAGGACTTCCACTTGTACTCTTCCCTTCTAGTATTTTATCCTCTCCATCCTGTAAGCTGTTGACTGCTTTTTTGTTCTCTTTCCTTGGCCTACCCACCTGTCCTGCATGACTTCCAGAGATTTCCTATCTTCTTTCATACGTAGCCCATCATCCACACCCTATTTGTCTTTCTCAGTCAAATATTGTCTCACTTCAAATATTTGTCTTTCACTCTATCAAGACCAAATAGACTTTCTGCTATCCTGGCCCAACCCAGATGGCACACTGGGTAACCACACACCACTACTCTCATTCAAAGCCTGGGTTGAGCCCTGTAGGTCTCCACCCCTGCTACATGTCACCATCCAGGTTGCCTCTCTCGTCCATGCCAAATCTGCTCCTGTCAGGTTACATCAGCTCATTGTAGCCATCACTTTTTCCTTCCCAAAACATCAACCAAGCATTGGACACACAGCTTCAGGACTGGTTTTATCAGTCCCCCAAAGGACTGGGTGAGCAGCCCTCTCTGCCTCCTTGGAGAAAGTGGGGATCCTGAGCACTCCTGGTAACATCGTCTTTGTGTTGATCTTCATCGTAAAATGCAAATGAGTGGAAACACATTTCTAGATACTGGCATATCCATCATTCAAAGATCACTCAGTCTCTATTGCTTGAACCAGGACCAGGACCAGCAGAATTTTAGAAGACTCTTCTGTGTGTTGTATTTATTTATGCACGCATTTTGCAAACAGTGCTGTTTCTCATCTATATTTTCCCTCCCAGAAAGATTTCAGAGGCTGTCAGTCAGCAACAAGCCAGCAACAAGCAAAATTTCAGGAGTCTCTGGAATATACCTAACATAGCTACACATGAATATATACAGACTGGGGCCTCAAAACCAGAAAATGGGAAATGCATAGGAGTTGCTAGTTTCCCTGACTTGATATTCCTCTACAGACAGCTTGAAAGCCCTTTCTTTGTGAAGGTGAGGAGTGTGAGGCTCCGAATTTTATCCAAATAGAATTAATAGCAATTACAACACCAAAAAAGGTAAAGAAATTAACACCTCACCTCTTTGAGAAATGGAAACTTCTCCAGAGTGTATCCAGATGTTAGATTCTTGTTCCAGCTTCCTCTATTTTTGCCACATTAACAGCTTTTGCAACATTATATTACTCAATAAAAAAATTGTTCCATAAGGAACTTCTGCTTCAGCAGTACTACAAGCCTGACTTACATTCAGATTTCAGACAAACTGGTGAACTATAGCGAATGGATATTATAACACAAGCTTATAGGTAATGGAAACTTCTTGCTGATGTTGTTTTTATTTTAAAAGTCATTTTCATGCTGTCCTTGGAAGCTAAAAACAGATCATACTAACAAAAAAGCATTTTTCTGGAATCTTTAGGGCTGTGAAAATCATGATTTGGGCCTTGACTTTTCTTATGCTGCAACTTTGTTCTCAGAGCAGAGACCTTGCCATCTTTGCTTCTTGGAGGGTATTGAAGTAAAACAGCTGAACATCAGAAGCAGCTCATGGTGAGCTTGTCCTTTGAGTTCAACAGCCGGGGCCCCACACTTGGTAACCATTACCACTGCCTAACCTACTGCATATTTTCTTAGTCAGTAGAGATTAGAGCCATGGCACTTCAGGCATCTGTTGGGAATTGAGCTAAAACGGAATCATGAAAATTATGTGTAAAAACAAGAACGCATAATATAAACAATGTTACTTTGCTGAATGTTGGCCTAATAAAAATGCTGCTTGTTGCTATGCTGGAGTCCTACCTTTGGGAATTGACTGTAGACTCTAACAAAAGAACATAGACACTGTGGGCTTTTGAGGCTTCTATAAATTTAGAAACTCATTGAGAACACTTGTCCACACGGGGAAGTTTTCTAAGTTACGTGCTTGGGATTAGGCTGTGTGATTGCCAACAATGTTAATGGGAGTTATTCTTGCCTCCGAAAATATCAGCCTAACTCTGTAATAAAGCAATTTCCTCCACTATTGGTTTAAGAGCTTTGTGCCAAATTTCTGACCTCAGTTACTTATTTGAAATGCAAGGTTGTTTTCTGGATTGTGTTGTAATGTATCAGTGACTGCAGGCAAGAGAAACAATTGCTCAATAAAATTTAGAGACAAGTACATCTAGGACTAATATCATCTGCTTCTAATACATATTTTTGTACCACTATACTCCACAAATAAACCACCAGTAGGGGACATTAAATGCATTATAAATAGAAAGCCTGTGAAATAACTTCATGGATTAAGAAAAGAAGCATCAGCTGAAAGATCTGCTAGAAGAATGAATCCAATGATTAACTAAGGTTAGTTTCTGACCCTTCTCCTTGGGGCAGGCAGAGCTGTTCAGTGCAGTGCACAGGAGACTAAAATTACAAATGCCAGCTTTGCATTCCAGAAGGTCCAGTATCTCTTGAGACATTGTGGTTTTCCACTGCATTGCAGTGAACTAAGCACTGGCCCACCACAGCAATCCAAATGGGCTGTGGGAAGCTGCATCCTGGTTTAAAAAATGTTCACTAAGATGCAATAGCTCTGACAGACCAGGAAGAAAAGTTTTTGAGACCTAAGTAGGAGTGGGGAGATGCTTTACAGGCAATAGCCATACATCAGTGTTTATCATGATTCCAAATAGGGAAGTAACTTGGAATTACTTGGAAGTAATTCCAAGTAACTTGAAATACTGAACAGTGTAGTGAAAAAAAGAAATCATGGTGCTCAAGGTGAAGCAATCTGCTTCTGGTCATTTCAGCAGCAAAAAATTTCATTATACCAAGTAGAAGTGAAGCTGGAAGACATTTTTCCTTCTAAGAAATTGTCAGTGTGGTTTGACTGTGAGTTACAGAGCCATGTGATACTGTTCCACCCTTTCTGGGTTTCCAAAGATGCTGTAACAAGCAGCTGGGATAAGTGGAATTCCCCTTTCCAATGTGGACAAGGCGATGCTCTAAATGACCCAGGCTATGTAAAATTGAGTTATGTTGAACAATTTTTCACAAAAAGCTAAACCAGAAACTACTATTTAATATTAAATTAATCTAAAAGGAAATTAATTTGATTTAAGTTAACGAAGTAGGTTGTTAAGAGATTATAAGTTATCATACCATAATGAGAAAAGTAATTTTGTTTCTTTTTCTGCCTTTTTTTTTGGTGCAAAATACGCATTTTTGAACAGAATAAACGTGTTAATTGAAAGTAGTACTACTAGATCTAGTTTAAATGCTATAAGCCCTTTGGGTTTACAAAGTGCTGGACATCTTGGCTTTGGTCTAGTAAAGCAGAATAAAATATACTCAACTTAAAGCACAAGAACAATCCAACTTGTATACTGTACCTGCATAGTTTGCAATTCACTGTGGTCTCTAGCTGACTCTTTCCCATCAGTGGAAACTCACTCAGTGGCCCACCACACATCCCGACCTCCTTATTATTTACACCAAAAGAACCTGTTGGAGTCACAGACGCTCTGTTATTCCCTGTATATCAGCATTTGTTTACAAAGAAAAAAGAGACTATGCCTGCATCCCACTCAACATATAGTCAGAAGTACATTGACTAAGGCAAATACTTGAGGAGGAGAGTGGTTTACACCTTGTCAAGCATTCACACCACATCATAACACATCTAGAATGTAAAGAAATTTTACAGCCTTCTTCATCTTGGCTTTAGGGTAAACTACACTAGCATAGGTATCCTTTTTTGTTGGAAGCAATAAAGCAGATTGTTGCTGCTGCAGTTTGGCACATGCTGACAAAGGTCACCCACATGTTCTTGCAAAGGCCAGAAAAAAAAAATAAAATCGAAAAACACACTGTCTTAGTCACCACAACCAAAACTCCCATATAAGAGCAACACAGTTATGAAAGGCAAGAGATGGACTTTTAGCCAATGCAGCACTTATACACTGCTGCCACTAGGCCCATTGCAGTAGTGGATTATCACTATTTTTAAAGTGCTGCTCCAGTTACATTAATCTTTTTCAGCAGAGACATATTCAAAACCAGTTCATTTTTCCCAGAAAAATGATTTTCAGTCTTTCAGTGGGTGCGTCATTTGCATTTCTCTACTCTAACCTAGAAGATCAGATTGAGAAAAGCAGTGTGACTCAGACAAGGAGGCATTGGTTCTACACCAAATGCAAGAAGTGGTTAAAGGTGTTGTGTGGATTATAGACCAAACAGGAGAGATTAGTTTGGTGTTTACAGTCACTGGGAATGGCAAGAAGGTCCCATACTTATTATCTTGTTCATCAAAATGTCAGTTTGAGAAAACTAGGGAATTGGCAAGAATTAGAATTTAGTAGCAAGTTAGCAATACTAAATTTGTCTGCTGGAAAAATTGTCTTCTCAGTTTCCCAGCTAAAAACTGTGAAAATGTAAGTTGACTAGATTGAGCGAAGAACCACCAGCATTTCCAAAAGAGAATGTTGCTTTATATCTGCTGATGAAAGCCTAGATCTTTGGTCTTCAGTCTTTTTACAGTATGTTATTTATGGTGTTCTCTCATGTCAGTCCTTTTATCTCATCAGGTTTCACATGAATTATTCACTGAAGCTCTGGCTATATGATTTGATTGCTCTTCTAGAATGTTAAATTTAGTTATGCTGCACTTTTCTTAGTGAAGCCTTATTACCGAAACTCACAGTTTAGCAGGATACAATCCCCTCCTCCCACCTTCCAACTGTGGGTTTTGTTGTGGGTTATTTCTTTTTTTTTAACAGAATGCCAACAGCATAGTGCTAGACAGATCCTCCATTTATACTCTGAGGCTGCATTTTCATCTAGGTTTTCACCTCTCAAAAAGGTCTTGAATGTCTTGAACTATGTTCTATTCAAGTGTATTTCTTGTAGGATGCCAGCTGCTTTCCTGGTACTAGGCATGAACGTCACTGCTAAATTATGCTAACACTGTCTCTGACATCTTGAATGCAATGTTTCTAACCCTGACCCCCCTTCTGAATTGAAAGACATGTTGAGGATTATTCCTGTTCTGGCCCATTCTTTCTCACTTCCACTTGCATTGTGTTAGATAACTGAACTAATTGCTGTGACTCAAAAATGTCACAACTTTGCATGTAGGGGCTTGCTATCTTCCTTCCAGACAACCAACAGCATGAATAATGTTATTCTAAAATAAGGATGATTTAAAAATATTCTTTGTATCTGGGAAACAAGATTATTTGGGAGATATCTTTTCTATTGTCTGCCTAATGAAAATTTTATATTGGCACATAAACCCTGCGTATCTCTTGCCACTGAACTTATCAGGACTGAAAAGGCGTGGTTTGAAAATTTTCAGACCAAGGTCTGAAAAATCTTCTATGTGAAATCAGGAAAGGCTTTTTGCATAACCACCCACTGAAATGAGAGCAGTCAGCAAATCCTTTTTTGTGTAGATACTGATTTGGTCAGGTTTCCTTACCTCTGCTTAATTCTGTTCTGCATATCCAAATTCTCTGTACAGGCATAGCCCTGAACTTCCCTTTCTGACCTGAACAGTGTGGCAAGCATGGTTTTCTACAACATCTTCAATGGGAGCGATGGGGAAGAGCACAGAATATGCCAGAGAAAGGAACTGAACAGTTCATATTAATTGCACACGTGTTTCAACATTTTATGAAGCCTGAGCATGAATGTCTAGACTACGAAGAAACACATAATGCTCCTATCAGGAATACCACTTACATCTAACTTTCTTTTAAATTATTTAGTACAACTTTTGTTGATAATTCCAGTTTAAAATCAAGAACATCTACAACCCCAAGCATCAATGCCCTTCAATATCTAATTTCACAGTTTTCTTAACACATATCTCATGTTATTTATTATAGTCAGTGTCATCCCAACACCTTTGTCTGTTCTTGCTACATTTTAAATGGTTCAGCTGGCAAGCCATCAATCATAAATCATGAGACATATTTTAACTTCAACTAAGATCAGTTTAGAAAGAAAACAAGTCTTCTATGGCCTAAATGTGTACATTACTCACATCTATAAGTGATAAATGCCTGTTCTGTAAAAGAAAACTTTTTTTTTATAGTTTTGGTATATATCTGTAGAAAGAAACAAAATTTTCCGTTTCTTTATGGCCTGGAGCAACAATTTTATTGATAAAACCAAGGCTTTTAATGTGAGGAAGCCTCTGCAGACCTAAGATTCGGCATTCAGAAATACATCCATTAAACAAAAACTTTTTTTCTCCAGTTATATTTCAGTGACTAGGTAAATGGAGGAATGATATAATCTTAGGAATAACTGAATTTCCTCCTCTGGAGACATAAGGAAGCTGGAATCATTGTTTTTATTTACTCAGTGTATTTTAAAGCTTCCCTTCCTGTAAAATATCTCATATAGACTAGTTCTTCAATTGTTCTCTGACTGACTTCTGACACTATACAAAAACAAAGATATTTTTAAAATATGAACCCATATGTGAGTTGGCCATGTGTTTTTCTTTACTTTGTGTTAAAGAATAATACAGCAATAACAAACTCACAATAGAAAATTATGAAAAAACCCAAAAACAAATAAGTATTTGGAAAGTATGGAAGTAATTTCTATAATGCAATTTTAATTCAAAAGAAAATAGATAATTTTGTATATTCCATTAGGTCTATTGTACTAGCTACATGAACCAGGTGATGCTCATTTCATTTTACAGGTAATTTATTGCAACTGCAACACTAACTCCAAGGCAGTTCACAAAAAATAATTTATCTTAAGTAAACACCATTTGCCACTAATGATGGGGCAAAACAAACTTGCAGAGCATTTACGAACAGTAACATCTCTCTCTTTCAGTACACATTTGGAAACCAATCTCTGTTGTTTGCAGATGAATTAAGCATGGCTTGAAAAATCATTAAAGCCATCTGCTTTGATGAGAAAAAAACCTGCTGTGATCATTTTATTGCACTGACAGAGACTAGGGAACATTTTACAATATTTTTTAGCATCATTTACCCTAAATTTGACATCCTATCTAAAAAATGATCAGTATTATCAGTTCACGTCATGCTTATTTAGAACTATGTGTACAGAGAAAGCAGCTTATACAGGTAACTCAAGGTATTTGTTTTGTTGGTCTCCAACAGATGGATAAGCCTGTTTTTGAACCATTAAAATCTGTAGTTACAACAAACTAAATGCTTATGAGTTCTGTAGAAAGCTTAATCTCCCTCCTAAATGATCAAAACTAATAAGCATAAAAATATCATCAGTGTTTCAGTTACAAATTAGTTCCTATGGTCCATTTAAACATAACTTCTTTTTTTTCCAAGAAGGCTCTGCAGTGATTCAAAGTATAACAAACCAGTAGGTTAATGTTTCTGGCTTTTTACTTTCCCAATACATAGTTTTGAGACCAAATTCATCTCATTTAGCTAGAAGTAACTTCTAATAACTTTCAGAATCTCAATATTTCCCTTTTTAAAATACTATTTGAACACCTAAAACTTCACCAGATTTTCATCTCAAGCAGCTTTCAGCTGTATTTTAGTGACTGGATTCCACTATGACTGACTCCCTTGAAATACTATACAAGATGTACAATTGCAGCAATCCTCTACCAATGACGACACTGTCCTACTCCCTATAAGGTTTTGTACAAATGTACTGCACATATGGAAGTTGTTAGCAAAATTTGTGGCAATAAAGCCTCCTAATATTAAATTACTCATATTATGGCGCTTTTTTTAATTCCACATGAGAGTGGTGGATGGACCACCTAGAAATGTCACTTGTTGCATCAACATCTTAAACAGGATGGGGCACAAATGACCTGAGCATGGAACCAAGGAGCCTCCTGAGGCAATAGCTCCTGCCTAGAATCACAGAAAGTCTAAATAAGGTACTAAAAGTATCCCCTCTTCCTGTAACCATTACACTCATCGGAGTCCTTTGGCACGTAACAGACTCTCCAGTCCTGGGACCAGTCTAGAACAAACAGGCCCTGAGTATTCCCTTCTGTGCATTCACCACAGTCACAGGTCCTTATGGAAATCCATAACCAGCACAGCACAAAGCAGCAATGGGACTGATGTGTTTCAGTGTCTGATGGTGATAACTTCCTTGAGCCACTCTAGAACCTCATCAGCTTTTTCATGAGCAGATCACATCCTCCTGCAGTAGATAAGTACTTCTGTGTAAAATCTGCTTCAAGGCCAGACTCTTTAGAAAGAACTTAATAATATGGAGTCCTCATTCAGATGCATCTGCTTCTTCTTAACCTGTGACTCTCCAGTTCTCTTCTTTCCATTCTAAGTCTTTCTTAAATATTCCCCTAATTTCTATCCCTTCTCCAACAACCCTAATTCTTCCTATGGCTCTAGCCACAGAATGGTCCTTTCCTCATTTTCTTTACTTTCTCTCCACTTAATTTTCTTTTCACTTTGCTTCCCACTTCATAATGCCTAGAGAAGTACACACATTTCTCTGTTCACCCCTTACTTACCAGTCCTCTCCCTTTCCCTTGTGGTTATACTTGTATGTGTGTCCTATGGCCACACTCCAAAAATCAGGCAACAGCTTAATAGAAGCTACTGAGTTTTCAGTACTTCTTGAATGCTTAGGTGTTCTCTCAATCTCCCCTGTGGCCATTTCTGAAAAACCTTAATCTTTGTAGCAGATTGCATTAACAATTGTTAATGCTTAACAATAATATTTGGAGATATCAAATCAATGCAATTACTCCCATTTTGCAG
This sequence comes from Vireo altiloquus, assembly GCA_013396875.1. Classification (NCBI taxonomy): domain Eukaryota; kingdom Metazoa; phylum Chordata; class Aves; order Passeriformes; family Vireonidae; genus Vireo; species Vireo altiloquus. The sequence continues at coordinate 455,196 of VZRF01008090.1, forward strand.
ACAGAGAACTTGAGCACAGAAAAACAGAGATGATGACCATCCTTGTAAAGTAGGTCAGGTAAAGATCTGAATGAACAGACAGGTTTCTGGACACATAGCACTGAGGTCTCTTCATTTTCTGTAGTGCATATGACACATACCTAAAAACAAAATTTAAACATACTTTCCCCTGATAAACATTAAAGAAAAGTCGCCTGCCTGAAATCTTCCATATCAAGGTGAAAACATATAATCTAGAAACTAATTCCATTGTTAAGTATGAAAACATACTTCATAGTTGAGAGCATCATGCAACAAAAGGAGTTAAATTTACAAACACAGCAGACTCATCATACATGCTCATGTTTGTGGGTTAACAATGGTGCCCTTGGGCTCATTCCTTTCTTGTCTTTTCACAGGTGGTTGGCCTGTAATTGTCATCACTCTACCTTCCTTTCCTGAGAAATATATCTGCTGATACACACAGAGATCTTTACAAGGTCCTAAAAGCAGAATCCAGCTGTATCTCTAATGATGCAGAGGGATTAGAAACAAACAGCTAGGAATTTCTTTGACTATGTAGAGCATCATGTGAAATGTTTGATGACTACATAAGAAAATATTTGATATCTATCTCAGACATGCAACAGTAGCTGTTAAAGTCTATGCAGTATCAACTATACAATCACAACTCATTACCTTTCTCTCATTATCTATTCCATGCTAATTCTAAGAATAAAGCATCATATTTGCATAAGAATATTATCTGTTACTCAACATCATTTTTAAAGGCAGACTTGGAAGTTAAATAGTGATATTTTTAAAACAGTACAACGAATATTGTATAAAACAGTCACATAGCAAATAGCTGAGTGAGATAATGCATGTACACTATTTTTCTGTCTCTAATAAATGATATTCACAAGTATCTGTGATCAAGCTTCTATACTCCTTGAATGACAGAACTGTGCAGTTGATCCCTGAACATCTTGACCTGCCTTTTAAGATCCACTCTTTTAATTAGGTCAAGTGCCTTCATTCTCACTGCTTTTATCCCAAAATGTTCTCACATAGCACGTTCCTTTTAAAAACTTCTTAGGTTGTGTCACAGACACATACACACAAAAAACAACAATCTTTCAAAATTAACTCCGAGGCAGAATGTTCTCCTGCTGGGTTTGTATGGGAAAAATCTTGTCATTTCAAGACTCTTCTACTGTTCATCTAGTCTCTTTCAAATGAATTTATCCTTCCATTCCTCCCAAAAAAGCTACACTAACTAAGAAGATAGACAAAAGCTACATTATTATGGAAGACCTACTACAGTCTAACATCAGAAATTAAGATTCACAATTTTGAAGGAGATAGCAGCTGTTGCCTCTATACAAGATGTAAATATATAATATACAACATACAGCCTATAGAGAATTCTACATGTATATTGGTTAATCTCATAATTTCCTTCATCTTCAAACAATTAGTTAATACATTTTCCTTTTTATTCTGTTATACTGAAGAATTTAAATATTCTGTATCTAAGCTTACAGTCAGAGCCAACTTTTCCCAGCTGGTTAAGAGTTTAAGGAGCACTGCCAATACTTGCTGATTCACAAAGTCATGTTACTCATTCTCTCTTTGTCTGTCTTCCACATTTTCTCTACTCCTTTCTCTATTTTTCTGATCAGTATTGTACAAAAGATGCAATCTTTTCTTTGTTTGCATATTTGTTCTGCAAAAAATAGTGTTGATGGTTCTGATAATGACCAGAGTATGATTTATCTTGAAATATTCCATATTCATGTTTCATCAAAATAAGATACTTGTTTTTTTCTATTCACTCTCACATCTTCTATGTTCTAGACAAATGAGCTACTAAATGAAGGTTTTCTTCATTTATTTCGAATAGAAGCTATCTTTATTTCCTAAGAACCATCCAATTTTCCATCACCTCATTTCTTTCTCTTTACATTTCCCAGCACTGAAACATTTGAATTTTTGTGCAAATATTCAGGTAGAATTGTAACAAATTGCAGTTACAAACTAGAAAAAGTTAGAAGCTACAACTCTAGATTCCACACTGAAGCTCAGTATTTGCAAAGTACATGACATCACTGATATTTTTAGTGCAGCAGTAGTAAAAAACAGATTCCAGACACCGCTTCACAAAATACTGCATAAATATATAGTAAAGAAAAGCTTTTATTCAGAAATCTTATTAACTCAGATCAACCTTCTATGGGTGTCTGTGGAAATAGTCCTATTAATTTTATTTACCTCCATGTTGATTTGGGCTTAATCTGTAATTTGCATTATAATGGTTGCAACTCATATACAATCTCCTGAAAATTCAAAAGACTTTTGTGAGCGCTAAGACAAAACAAAACCAAAGCAGCAGAGAATATTTTCCCTGACTTTGGGCAACTAACTTAGGCATGTGCATTGTCAGTGCTGCTTCTAAAAGCCAAATCAGAAAGCAAAAAAAGCACCACCTGTTGTCTTTGTGGCAAAACCTCAGCTTCTCTTCGAGACTTGTAGTAAGAGACATGAAGAAAGAAGGTGAGAATTGTAACTGCAGGAGGGACGGAAGAAGAGAATATGGCCTCTGGACTGGCACCTGGGAATATGGCCTCTGGACTGGCACAGCATGCCCCATGAGGACATTCACAGAATTCATAGAATTGTTTTGGTTGAAAAAGACCTGTAACATAGTAAAGCTCAGCTATTAACCCAGCACCTCCAAGTCTGCCACCAACCATGTCCATAAGTGCCACCTTCACTTGTGTTTTTAAGCACCTGCAGCAGACAAGCAATTTGAGAAGTTGCTACTGGCTCAGCAAGGGGCATCACCTACTGCGGTCACGAGAAACCACAAATTAACCTCTTGCTGTTTGGAGCATCTACAACAACCAGTGCCTCAGTTCTGCTAGAGCTGATGTTTCACTGCATCCCAGAAGAGCTGGATGGCAGACTGGACATGGACTTATAAAGGATTTCCTCATCTTATGGAAAAGCTCAATAGAAGAGAACAATTTTTTTCTGGCACACCCATTGAACATTACTACAGTTATCACATCACTGAAAAGATGGGTTTTTTTAAAATCTACACTAAATATTCTGTGTTCCATTTTTGGTTTCAGTTCTGCTAAATTCTTCCTAAATTCTCTACAAGTGGAGAAGTACTATTGTATTGATAGTAGTAACAATGATCTGTGATTGTAATATTACAGTCATTTGACCATGCCTACATATATAAGGCACAAAGACCCTACACTTTTTTTTGTGTTTTTTCTGTCCAAATTTTAAAAAGTTAACTAGCTAGTCATTTCTTTGCTGTGAATTTTTACCTCAGAAAATTATAGAGGCATTAAATTTCTGAGTGAAGTAACAAAAGAAAAAACTCTAGGAACAATTTTCTATTCAATGACTCAAATGATTGCAATTAACAGCTTTCACATTTTCATGAGTTTAAGAAAGAATTTGACCTTCTTAACAAAGAATCAGAAACTGAGTACTCTTTCTCTTAATCACTCTCTGAAGCTGAGCTAATTTAATTCCTGGATGGTACTGATTTCTTTGCTATAGCACAAGTGCAGAAATTTGACCTTATAGCTTATAAAAATTGGTTTTTGGTATAAGTGCATTGGAGATGTTTTTATACAGTATTAATTTATGCTTATTGCAAGCTGGAGGGCCGATCATTTAAAGCTGTGGTATCAGGCATGCCTTGCTTGTGGGCCTTTGCGACATGACAGCAAGTACAAAGACTATTAAAATCTCTTTGTGAAAACACACAAAAATCAATCCCCTTCCAGAAGGAGGTGCCCTCCAGCACAATCAATACAAACTGGTACAACAATATCTTATGGTGCTTGTCAGCTGCTTTAAACCTTTTTGCTCAGCAGAGCTCACAAAGTGCTGCTGCCTTTCATCTCTGCTGGATTGTGCCAAATGAAGATGTATTTCTAAATGAGTTTCAGGGGCAAATGCTGCCATCAGTTACCCCTGGGCAGATGGCTTTAAATTCGGCAAGGTTTTACAAGACTGAGCTCAACTTAGATTTCATCCACTAGAGTTAAAGAAGATGAATTTGTTTACTGCCTTGAGACTTTTCTTTCCTCTACTTTAGTTATATTACAGGTTCTTGATGGAAATTTTTGCTCTACATTTTGATTCTTGCATGCTGGAGAGGCCAGAACACAAAAGGAATCTGAGGCATGACAATCTACAGGTTCTTTCACCTTATATTATTAATCAATTGTATTAGCTCTAATTACAAGGCAAGTAGTAGAAAATAATTTCTTCAAGAGCTGTATGCCTTGATCAGGTGCATATCTATCAACTGCTTTAATTTTCTTTGTCTCATTGGGGTTGTTGTGCATCTGTCACACTTCTAACATATGGCTGTGAAAATCCTATGATCTCTGCAGTTACTTTCTAGCAATCAAATGTTTTCCCCAGATCACTATGAACCCATGGCCTGATAAGTGGAACTATTTGGTTTCTACTGCCTAACACCTAGTTCAATCAGTTTTATCTTCTGGGACTGATCCCTTGAAAATAAGCACCACAAAAACCAGAGTGACAAAGACCTCTGGTTTAAAGTTGCTAAGTGTTAGACACAATAAAACACTCCACTAGTCCGGGACAACATACCTGCACACACATTCAATAAAAAAAGACACTTAATAGGCTTGTGTAGTGAAAAATTAAACAGTATTTTCTGTTCTTGTGCTGTATTTCTTTATGTAATGAGACATCAAACACCACGACTGAAACCAAATCCCACAAAATCTTGTCCAAACAAACACAGTCAAACCAAAATCCCTTTTATGGAAATTAACCTTCTGTGAGAAGAACAGAAAACTCAACCAAATAGGCAGCTGCATGACATTGTGAATTAGTATATTAGCCTTTCAGCCTTCGGAGAACAGAGTTTAAGTTCTGGCATTAGGCACAAAAGCAAACAAATTTTGAGGTCTCCTATGAGTCATGCTCATGATGTACTTTTGATAGCTCATGATCAAAGAAAGGTCACTGTAATTTGGATGGATGGTACAATAGATCTTTAGCCCCTGTTATTATTAGCTCCTTAGTTAATTTATTAAAAGTAACAGTGAAAAACAAGCATCCTGAATTCCTCATCCTAGATGAATAAAAAATATGCAAATGAGACAGATCCTGGTTTGAGAGTCAGAGAATGGTAGTAAATATGTTAGTTGTTCAGTATTGCTCCATCAGTCCTTAGACATTACAAAATACCTTGGGCATAGAGGGAATTGGAAGACGATAGAAAAACCTCCTAGTAAGTCCAGAGTGCAGTTGATATGCAAGCACTTTGATTGATGTTTTCTCTTACTGAGACTACAAAGTCTCCCAAATCTCCAACTTTATTCTGCACTTTTCAGCCTAGTGGAGCTGCCATTATATCTCCTGGTGAGCAGGAGATGCCTGTCCTGACAACACTCCTGCAGAAATCAGGGATTGGCCCTTGTTTTTTGAAGTTGCTAGTGTCCATCAGTGCTGGCCACATTTTAAACATCACCACTAATGGCAGAGGAACACGCAATTCCCAAGGGTCAGAAGTCAAGCAGGCTTGGCTGAAGAGGGATCTTCCCTTGGAAATAGGGCAATAAAAGGAGGATGTATGCCCAGCGGAAGCAAGGTCAAGCAACATGGGAAGAATAGAGAGATTTCCACTATAGAGAGAAAATTTGTGTGGCCAAAGCTCAGGTGGAGTTCAAGCTGGCCAGAAATGTGGAGGACAATAAAGAGAGTTTTTTCAAATATATTGATGGCAATAGGCAGTGTAAAAATAGCATCATCCCATTACAGGATGATGGTCACCTCAAAAACAGGAACAGGGACAAGGCAGAGATGTGTAATCTCTTTGTGTTTGAAATTGTTCTGTCCATGTTTCAGCAAGGAAGATGTATTTAACACTGCATAATGTCCTTCTACAGCCTACAATGGTTTTATTATAGTGGACAATGCTAGAATAGTTCACACTCTAAGACAAAATATTGCAGATACTTGTCTTTTGTAATGTTTCTCTGCCACAGTACTCTCACTAAGACATGTTAACCTGTCTGAATATGTTGGTATGTCTGCCTTAGTTTCCTGAAAATGGGATTTTCACAATGCAAGAGTGTAAAACACAGAAGAACATAAGCAAACGGAAGTACATGGGATAAAAAGAAAAAAGGGTTTTTCTCATCTGAAGAGGTGAAAAAGCAGATTGCAGTGTTCTGATGCTGACAGATTCAGAATAAAAATAAGTAATAGTCTGTTACTGTTAAAAAACAGTAGGAATAAAAACTCTTGGATTTGCATGGAGAAGATAGTAAACAACTAGATGCCACAGCCCAGTTCTTTACTTTTTTATCTTCATTTGCATTTGTGCTGATTGGTTTGACCTTGCTCAATTCACACCCTCTACACAAGAATAAATGTATAAAGAAGGGGCAGAGGCAGGATGAATCAGTCTTCTCATAGCAAGCAAACACAAAAAATCCAATAAGGCATACAAGATTAGCTTCATCCATATGAATATGAGGCAGAGAAATAGGGAAATCTTGGGCCCAGTCCTACTGAATTCAATAGACTTCCGAGTTCTCGTTTTAACTAAACTATAAAGAAAAATTCAAAGAACTGGAAATGCTGGACAACTTACCAAGCCATTGAGTGGAGTTCTGCTGTCAGAAAATGTTGACAAAAACTGATGCTTCTGATTGTGACTGGCCTTTGAATTCTGTCCCTTCACAGTTCAGAGTTTCACCTGTGCAGAGAACGTTCATGCATTCAGGAAACCATACATCACTTACAGGTATGAAAAAGGCAGAAGGACCTAAAGCCTGTAGACCTCAAGACAGACTCAGAGAAAACACCTGAACTGTGTATATCAAAACACTGTGACTAAATAGTCTTCTCTTTAACTTATTTTGACAGAGCTGATTATATTCGCAATCCTAAACTCTCTGCTACCAGCTCTAATTATTATACTTAACCTTCAACTCACTAATTATTATTCTTTTTCTTGAAGTCTTGTTCTGTTTTACAGTTCTCCAGGGAAAGGTGAACAGTTTTCTATTGTTATGCAGAAACTTGCAACAAATAAATGGATTGTCTTATGCCAGTAATGGGAGTCTGTTGAATGTTCTTCCTCTCCGAACTGCTCAGTGCCTTTCTAATTTCCACAGATATTTTGAAACTGGACAAAGGAAAAACAAAAAGTTTTGTATTTTTTAACCTTGAATATACATCAATAGTCCTTCCTCTAGTCTTTTCCTAGAGATCTAAACGTATTTTAAGGCCTGAATATATTTTAAGTCCTCCTTGATCCACTTCCATATCTTTTCTACCCATTTCACCAAAAATTGGCCCGTGTGCTCCCTTTCCAGGGCAATTAGAATGGCTACTTTCACAGATTTTTATTAGAAGGTTTTATGTACTGGTAAGAATGTAGTGCAGCTTTTTTGTCTAATTCTGACAGACGGGAATAAATGCCTTATGAGGATCACACTAAGTTGTATCTTACAGTTTCAGGATGGCAGAATCATTAATGACATCTCTTAATAGAAGCACTTATATATTAATAATGTATACATTAATTACATGGCTATTATATAAAGTGCCTATAGAGTCTATGTACATGAATAGTATCCATGTAGTAAATCACAAAGCTATATGTCAACTGTAATTATCCATTCATTTTTAACTTCCTTTTTCCTGCTCCATTGGGCAATCTCACATTCCAGCAATCTGGAAAAGTTAATTTTTCTCTTCTCTTCTCTTCTCTTCTCTTCTCTTCTCTTCTCTTCTCTTCTCTTCTCTTCTCTTCTCTTCTCTTCTCTTCTCTTCTCTTCTCTTCTCTTCTCTTCTCTTCTCTTCTCTTCTCTTCTCTTCTCTTCTCTTCTCTTCTCTTCTCTTCTCTTCTCTTCTCTTCTCTTCTCTTCTCTTCTCTTCTCTTCTCTTCTCTTCTCTTCTCTTCTCTTCTCTTCTCTTCTCTTCTCTTCTCTTCTCTTCTCTTCTCTTCTCTTCTCTTCTCTTCTCTTCTCTTCTCTTCTCTTCTCTTCTCTTCTCTTCTCTTCTCTTCTCTTCTCTTCTCTTCTCTTCTCTTCTCTTCTCTTCTCTTCTCTTCTCTTCTCTTCTCTTCTCTTCTCTTCTCTTCTCTTCTCTTCTCTTCTCTTCTCTTCTCTTCTCTTCTCTTCTCTTCTCTTCTCTTCTCTTCTCTTCTCTTCTCTTCTCTTCTCTTCTCTTCTCTTCTCTTCTCTTCTCTTCTCTTCTCTTCTCTTCTCTTCTCTTCTCTTCTCTTCTCTTCTCTTCTCTTCTCTTCTCTTCTCTTCTCTTCTCTTCTCTTCTCTTCTCTTCTCTTCTCTTCTCTTCTCTTCTCTTCTCTTCTCTTCTCTTCTCTTCCCTCTTCTCTTCTCGTTTTCCTTCTTTTCCCACAAAATCTGAAGTTTAGGCAAAATAGGAACCACCACTTTCTATCTTATAAAAGTCTGAAATAATTGAAAACTTTTGTTAAAAGAAGCAGTTTGAATATGTGTGTGAGTACACGAATATTAGCTAACACATCTGCGCTACTCCTCTGAGATGCTCTATTTTGACCTTATTTCAAATCTTTTGTCAGGACTTGAGACTTTCCATCAGAGTCATTAACTTTATATGCAGAGAAACAAAGAACCCTGTGCCACTATTTAAAAATTTCTAAACATTTGAAGAACAGTTTTCACACTCTCCTTCCTTTTTTTCCCCATTTTTTTAGCATATGAGGCTCAAGGAAAAAAAAAAAAAAAAAAGGGTTGGGATTGTTGCTATAAAAGCCTTTTTTATTTGGGCAGAGGGAAAGCTGTAAAATGTACTTCTGTCTCCAGAAATAAACAGCATGGAAATAACAGGCAGCTCGGGCACAATAATACAGCTCCTTCATACCCATGTCAATAAAAACCCTATAACACATTGCTTTATGATTATTCTATAATTATGACACAACGACGACCATGTTCAGTAAAGAGTGGGCTTTAGCTTTAAATCTGAATTTTACCTTTCAACCATAAGAATAAAGAAAAAGATTAGGAATCTTGATAGCTATTGAATTTTAAAGGGGAAGCTTGTTTTTCCTTCAAAAGCAGGTTCATGAGAAAAGCAAGCTACCCTATAACTCTCTAACATTTAAAATCTGATATTGGAGATGCTTGTTTTTCTTGGTGTCCTTTTTTGTTATGTATATAGGCCCTTCTAATGGCTGTTTTCTTTAACAATAATGTTGCTGTCCATGTACTGATTAGATTTTTTTTTCCCTTATCAATATAGAGGTTCATTTTCTTACGTGATGATGTTTTCTTTAGCACATCTCATTGAACATTCCAGATGGGCTTTTTTATAAGCAAATTTGAGACCTCTTCATGTAGTGCAAAAATTCATTGGCTTGAGTTACTTACATGTCCTGGATGTGCAGTCCAACAGAAGCTGAACTCATCTGCTGTCCCAGAATCAAAGGTCTCTCAGCAAGCCATTCCAAGCTAATTTTTGTTTCTCATTAATTACAATTTGCATTTGCCAATTTGCACCAATACTGAAAGTTTTAATCTTCTTTTCTTACAATTAATGGTTTCAAGATTCTTTCCTTGCTCTTCTCTACTGGATAGTTATGACAGCCTGTCCTCCTAATGTATGGAGCTACTGTCTGCTCCATTTAGAGCTTGTATGAGAATTCAGCTCACACTTGCAATGATATTTTAGACTGATACCATTTTGGTACAATGAGTCAGCAGGTCACACTTCTCTGGCTAAATCCTCGTATAAATCTTCAGAAATACTGACTTCCCGTTTTAGTTTATGCACATGGTCACCCCCAAGTAACACAAATCAGCCAAATAAAACTGCCTTTAGTCTTCCAAAAATATTACTAACTGAAGACATCACATACACAGCATTTCCAGAGTTTTTTCTATTATTTTACATGAGAGATTTGGGTCTCTTGCTGTCTGTGTTTGTCATAAGCATCCCATCAAAATCCAAACTGTCATGAGAAAACTGGTCTTGGATCCACACCTGCTTTCAGAGAGTCAGATGCACTGCTCTGTTGATAAAATTGATATAAATGCATGAAGTCACCTGAGGTTTTAAGGAAGAGTCCAAGTCTGATGAAATTACGATATGTACTGCTTAATGTTATCTGTTGAGGCTGGAACTTAGAGCATTATGGAATATGGAATTGATAAATTTAGAGGCAATATGAGAATGGAAAGACATTTATTAGCATGTTTTTCTCTCTCTCCTTACTTTTGGGGGTTATGACTTCTTAGCTGTTCTTCAACCCTTTATGTCAGTATTTAGTCTTAGCTTCCTATATGCAAAAATGTCACCCAGAGAGTAAATATGCTGAAACATTAGGTGTTAGTGGTAGGGATATAAAATGAGTATTATTCACTAATTGGTCAAATTTTATTCTCGATTTTTTTTTTGTTTCTTCTTTGTTGAAAGATATACTTCCCAGCTAAACATAAATGCAGCAGTATTTCTCCCTTTAAAAACAACTCCAACCCCAATGTCAGCAGCTTTGTAACCATGCACAGGCCTTTGCAATTTAATGTAAAAAAATCCAAACTACTTAAGTGAGTTGTGTTACCTCCTTTTCATTTCAATTAGAGGACTCAAACAAAATGCTGTACACAGAACTACCTTCTGTCAATAGAACTCTGTGCCTTCATTTCAAATACTCATGTCCAGGTATACCCAAGACCCCTTAGCCAAAGGAACATTCCTTGGCAGGTCCAGCCCTTCCGCCTAAATCTGCAATGTACATGATTTTTGCTGTTATAGAGCATGGCTGGAAGCTTAGTGCACTCCTTAAGACTTGTAAATGTTCACGTGGTCTTTGTGACAAGCTGGGCAGGCAGCCTGACCCTAGAGATCCCAGATACCTTTGTAGAGACTAGTGCTGAGCCACCTGGAGCAGAGACTCCAGCACACAGAGTCTGCCAGCATTGGTCAAAAAAAATTAATTGCAAGGATTACAAGTGTGTATAGAGCTCCATCAGAGAGCTTTATACAAAAGGGGAACAACTTGTCTACATCAGTAGAATTCAGAAGACGTGTACTTTTGTTTAATTTCATGTTTTATTATTGGTCTCATGCTATGCCCCAGGTCTTGTTCATTTGTGTATCTTTCTGAGTAATGCAACAAGTAAAAAGTCCTGTTACTATGCTATGCTAGGCAGGCATACACATTACCAAATACAAGCTATAGTCTCTGTTAACATAAAGCTACATAGCTGATTTCAAGGAAATCAAGCTGAGTTATACCAACCCACAACCTGCCCCATTTTCCTGAAAGGTATCCTTTTTTTTGTGTTTGTGGTTTTTATTGGTTGGTTTTTGTTTTTTTTTTTAGTATAGTGGGATGATAAAGACACTACTTTTACAGCCCTAAACAGTCTCTCCAATATCTTGTTTGCTCTCTTAACAGCTACCAAACACTGTGCAGATGATTTTACTAAATAATCAACCATCACTCCAAAGTCAGAAGTGATATTTCTGTCCTTGAGGATATGCTACCAGGGCCAAACATATCCCCAGTGTAGCTCTGAGTCGAACACATTTGGCCCACTGACCACAAAGTGCACTCCCTCCAATTACCTTTTTTCTCTTGCTCTTATCTCAGTGTACTGACTCTGCACTTATCTTTGTCCCTTCCTTTTATCTAAAACACTGCAATCTTCCAAGTCCCCTAATGCAGTTCATGGTTTGACTCCTGTTGTCCTCATCTAATATTATCATCCCTTTCTGTGTTTTACTTTCTCTCTTCCTTTTCCTGAAGCACTCCCACAAGCACCAGGGTCTTAAAAAATCACTGCTGTTTACAGACTTTATTACTTTCCATCATTTCTTATGATTCTCCTGCAGCATGTCTTTCAAATAATTATCTCTGTGATTTACTGTGTCAGTCATATAACCTCCTTCTTCCTGTACTAATCAGCTCTGGAATAGCTACTTGGTACAGCCAGATTGCCCCTGACAGACTTTTTCCCATCTCTGTGCTTCCTCACTCAAACATGTTGGGATTGTGCTCTCTCTGGTCTTCTACATGCACACGGAGCTCCTCGCCAGATCTTCCAGGGCAGATTCACTCTGGCTGGCCAAGAAGCAGCCTAAACTGCAGATTTCAGCAAATGCCTCAAGCTCCGAGGAGCTGGTGCCTCTGCAAAAAAATCTCTCTCTGCCTCTATTTAGGTGGCGTAGCCATATGTCACTGCCCATGAAGGTTTTGACTGAAAGCCACCATAGAAAGCCCTTTCCAGTAAATCTAAAATACTCAACACTCTGTATCCAAGCTTCCACAAAGTGCCACTGTACTGATGAGCAGATTGTTCACTAAAATATCACGGGTGAGTGAAGAATTGGCTTAAACTATCTTCAGATAGATCAGCTGGGTCCTATCAGTAAAAGGGGGGGGGGGAAAGAAAATGGTGAAATCTCCTCAACTCTTTCCTTTTTATGGCAGCAGCAAGGAAATATCATAGCCTCTACCATAAATTACACAGCAAAAATACTATTTTGGACATCAATTCTGTACCTGGTTACTCGGAAAGTAACCCTGGGAAGTGATAGATATAGACATTCCTTCTGAAACAAACCGTAGATAGACAAAAGCTACCAAATCACCTCAAGTCCCAAATCCAGCCAGTGGCTGCAATTACCTCTCTACCACACAACTAAAATGCATTTATTTGGGCGCATGTGCCCTCAGAGCTTTGTAAGAGCAAAGACAAAGACACAGAATTATGGCCTACCAGATCCAAATGCTTGATTGTAACCCTGCCTCAGGGGTGCCTTCCTCTAACTCAATTAAAAGCTCATTTAAAATGAACAAAATTTCAAGGTACACCAAGTATTTTTGAGGTCAGTCCAATGGAACGATGTAACAAGGACAATACAGCAGTATTAAAGTCATGATACATTGCTAGAGTAAATACTGCTATAGTTTTGGAGAACCTGATGTATGGATATCATCTTGGCGTTTATTTACCCTTTCTTTCGGTGATGCGTGTGGTGGCATTTTCACACAAAAAAAGTCCTTTGGGAAAATGTCAACAAGACACTTCATAGACATTTTCAGACCATTACATAAGAAGATGGCATAGATATTTCCTTCCCACAGAAATTAAATTGGTGTTCAAGGAGGAAACCAATATTTCAACCTCCTGAGGTAAAAGATGAAGTTAACTTTACCTACCTACACAATCATGAAAGCTGGGAGGTAAGGGAGAGCACTTTGCTGATGCATTTCTGAGTCTCAGGGATCAGACAGACAGATCTGGGTAATCCTGCAGTTTTAAAATGCTACTGCTCCTAGCTTTCCATCCTGCTGCTCTGTCAGAGATTACTGCTCTCATAGCAGAAGAAACAAAAGACAATGCCTTGTAGTTCCCTCTCCTGCAGGAGCACAGAGAGGGCAGGGCTCAGTACTGTATTGCAGATGCCCTAGGTCTCAGCCTGGTATCTTAGCTAAATGCAGTGGACTTTAAACTGGAATTTCTGCACAGGCACCTGCTCTTAGCTGCTACCTCCTTTCCAAGCAGAGTAGCCTCTGATTTAAAACCAAACAAAAGCAGCAAAACAAGGAAAAATCAAACCAACCAAAAAACCTGAATACACAACAGAAAAACCCTCAGATAAAAAAGAGAATTGAGAAAACTTCCTAGGCTCTTATTGCTAGATCTAGGCTCTTATGTTAGTGAAATATTCCAAAGTGATGATTCTTAGATTTTAAGATACCATATTAATTAAGACTCCCAAAACATCTTTGAAGGAGACTATTTAGGAAAGTCCTCAGTACTATTAATGTGAACACTGAATAGGGCTGTTTATGGGTGCTATTACCTGTAATACATGAACTGAAGCTAATGCTCTTCAGAGGAGAAAGTACAGCCATTAACAACTCAAAGATTTCCTCATAATATCTTTTGTAAACATTGATCTATTTCCTGCTATTAAAAACCAACCAAACAAAAAAACCACAAAGAAGGCAAAAATATTTAATAGATGATATTGTCCTGTGAAGATGGACTTGCAGCCCAAACCAGTCACATGTCAAGGGCAATGAAACTCTAAGCATTAATCCCTGGGGAATAGTCCCAGGTAGCAGAAAATCCCAAAGATGAAAAGATTCTAAGCAAAGGGCTCTTTGCAGGGAATTTCTGGAGTAAAACAATCATTTATATATCCCAGTTTCCTCTGGTAACCTCAGCAGACCGCTGTAAGTAAAGCAAGCAGATTTGGTCTGAGAAGCAGACAAAATTCGTTCTTTCAGTGAATGAAATGTTAAGGTTTGTCCTGTTGCTGGCGTGTGAGAAAGTTAAACTGGTGTAATCTTGGAAAGGAAAGGACAGGCTCTTGGAAGCCATATCCCTAAAGCAAAATCTGCCCATTGTCCTAAACTTGTAATGTTAACTCTCTCAAATGGATTCTGAGGAGATCTGCCAAGTCCTTCACTAATCCCACCTGTGTTCAGCTATTGGTGCAAGTGAACTGTGATGGCCCACGAAACCTGAGCCCCCCTTCAGCTATTCCACAGCACTGGGTCTTCCAGCGATGCCTCCTGACCTTGCTTCACAGCAGCTCTGCCCTGGCTGCTCACTGCTCTGCCCAGCACAGAGACAGAGGAGCACACACAGACAAATTCATTCTATTACAGCTCCTTCTAAAAACAGGTGAAAACTGCATACTTCCTCCACTTGTGGCTTGAAGCTTGAAAACAAAACCAAAATACCCCCAAACCAACCAAGTGAAAACCCAGGCCCCTCACACCAGCCCCAAACATCCCACGCTCAAATCCAGAACGGTATTAAAATGCCCTCTGAAAATGTGTAAGGGTTCTTAGTAGGAATCAATTCCAAAACATACATAGACCATCCTCCTTCCTTCTGTCAGTCAAATACAATGCTTTGGTAACCTAATTCCTGGCTATAACTCATATATACACACACATGAACTGTACATACTCCTCACCTTTTTTTTTTTTCTTTTTCTGTTTTGTTACACTTTGAAGAAAGCCATTCTAGGCACTGGGAACAGTCCATCCTCTCCTCTTTCAAAAGAATAGCCCTTCTGCAGGGGCCTCTTCAATCCCAATGCTTAGGAATCCAATACACAACAATCTTGCAGAAATCAGCTGCCAGATTTATTATTCTACCTGAAAACCCCAAACAAAACAAAACAAAACAAAAAAAACCTCCCAATCCCAAACAAACAAAAAAGTGGAATAAAAATAGACTTTAAATAAACTTTTTAGGTACATTTTAAAAAGGGTTAATCAGTTCAGTGAAAGACTTTTTTGTCTTCTGCTGAGAGATCATGTAATGTTGGTCTGACTGCTTGTTTTGTTCAGTGAGTCACTACCGTATACAGATATATATATATTTTTTTCTTCTTAAATATTACACATTCGATGCAATTTTTAAATCTTTTTTTTTTCCTTTTTTTGTCCAACCCCTTTCCCAAACACCCACATCCTGCCACAGGCAAGAGGCGCTCTGTGCTGACATTAAAGAACCAAAACCAATCCAAGGACTTTTCATCAAAGCATGTTTCATTTGAACCTTATTTCAATGGAAACCACAATTTTTTTAAACAATATTACTCAACATTTTCCCCTTTCCTTCTTGCTAGTTCTGCACTTTAGACTTCTTTTTCTCAGTTGATCACCAAGTATTTAAGTGCCATTGAGACCTATGTATGACAGAATTAGGTGGCATATTAAGGCATATATCATAAAATATGTTGTCTCATGGATCTGGGTAAATTAAATACCTGCCCAAATGCTTTTTATGCACCTGTGGTTTCTAGTGACCACTACTTCTTTACTTTTGATTAAATGTGTATTAAAATATTCATAACTTAAGCAGTGTCTTAACTGACAAAGGATGGAAGATTAACCCACCACCTAGGAGTGTCTCTGAAATCCATCCATTATGATGAAAATGATTATTTTTGTTTCATGGTTATGTGTTTATTTTTCTCCCACTTCTTGGCAATCTAGGAAAATGAGGTACTTCATATAACAACTATTTAAATTTCACTGGGCAAGAAATGAAATCCAGGTCTTACCTCCCTCTCCACACCTTCAAACTATGAATTATTGTATTTCAAAAAAGGTGCTCATAAATATTTTAAACTTTTGGGGTTTTGTCAGGGCTTTCTGTTTTACATACAGAATGGCATGTGTGGTTTGTGTTCAAGGTAACCCCTCTCAAAAAATAAAACAATTTGAAAAAATAACAAAACAACAAAAAAAACCCTCAAAATTTAAATTGTCTTCCGAGCATATCCGAACACATTTACATTTAGTGTCCAAAACAAGTCGATTGGTAACACCAGTGCCAGCACTACAACGTCATACAGCAACTTCATGGTATTCTTTGACAGTTCGTCTCTGTTCCACCGAAAATTACAAAAGGTTCTGCAGAGCTTTCCTCAGCAAGCTGAAGCTTACTAGTCATTTGTGGATGCGCATAAAAGCTGCTTATAGCACAGCTATGGCGTAAGCTATTTTCTAAGCAATAAATGGTTCAAGTCATCTATTTTGTCCTGAAATGCTACCTGTAGTTACAGCATTGCTTATAAATGGTCATAGTAAATTCAGCATCAAAGAGAATATTACAGAAAAAGACAGCAGCAGAAGCATTAGCATTATCTAGTATTTATATATGTTATCAACATAACACAGCAGTAAAAGGTTTAAATGCATATTAATGGGTACCGTGTCTAAAAATTACTAAAGTACCTATTTAGTGTATTGGATATTTTTCTCAAGGAGTGCTTGCTGTGTCTAAACAGCATAATTAGATATGTGACTTAGTACAGTTAATTCCTATTGATTAAATAACTTATTTATGTACCAAAGGAAATGGAAGGATACAAAATGTTTTCTCCCTCCCGATCATGATCCTGTATTTAATCCTGACATGATCATCAGAAAGCCTACCCCATGTAATTACGACCCTCAAATGGATCTTGAAAAATCAACACCATAGCATGGGCCATATATGTATAGCAATGTGGCAGCAGATACAGTGTGCAGCTTGCCCTCTGAAGTCAGGGGTTTTGCTGCTTTGTCACTGTATTTATGGCCAGTCTGTCATTAAACAGGATTTTTTCTTTGAGGTCACACACACACAGAAAAAAAAATGAAAAAAAAAAAAAAGGAAAACCATCTCATTCTCAGAGGCAATGTACAAGATCTGCCACTGGAAGCTTCTAAATTAAATGCTGTGGTATATGCTTTGCTTCTCTTTTATAACTGCAGAAAAACAATTAAGAATGGCAAGAAACAAATGCCCTAGGCATGCTGTGCTGATATCATCATCAAGTGGTTATTTTGCACAATGAGAATTAACTGTACTACGGATACCCAGAGAAAATGTACAATATCTTATGCTGATATGAAACAAAACAGACATGATATAGCTTTTTTTGTACTTAAAACCTGTATGTTCCCTTCCCAAACTTAAGAAAAAAGCAAACCCACCCTTTTCCTCCTGTTACACAGAATAACATTTAGATTCCAACCCTCCCCTTTCAAATAAAGTGCGCTGTCCATAGCAGACCATAGGAGTAATGCAACAGGAAAAGCCCCTTTTAGTGTACTATTTAAAAAACAAACTGAAGTCGATTCAGCTTTCCTCTGGGTCGCGGGAAAGAGGAAAAGCTTAAGGGAGGGGGAAACACCCCCTTCACTGTCACTGTTGTTAATAGACATAGCCTTCGTTGTAGGGGTGGGTGTTGCAGCAGCCTCCGTCCTGCATGTAGACCATGCTCTCATCAAAGTGGGACAGAGGCACAGTGTCCTCCTCATTGATGTGGCGCTCCATGTCAGTCTTCAGCAAGGGGCGCTGGTTGTCCGGGAAAGCCATGGAGAAAAGCGCTTCGGGGTCACAAACAAACTTGTAGACGTATCTTTCTCCAGCCACCTTAGGACAACAGAAGAGGTGCAGCGTAAATTGTCTTTTTCAACTCCACATTCAAAAGTCTTGTAAAGAACTCACCTTTGTTACACAATTAAAAATGTGACAGCAGAACTGGTAAGACAATGACCTAGCAAAGACAAGCGGGACCTGCCAAAGCAGACAGTGCTGAATACTCTTGATTTTGCCACACGTGACATCCTGTTGGAAGATGGACTAAGTATTCTACCTCTAAACATTTGTTTGTGGTCATTTCATATGCTTAACCGCAAATGGAACTGTTCTTACTGGAAAATGTAAACAAATTGTCACTACAGTGGCAAAATAAAATTACACACTCTGTGTGCGAAGTGGAAAAAAGAATCACATTGCATGATAGAGATGTGGATTTCACTTTACACAGATTGATTGATACGTATAAAAGCACTTTAGTTACAGTGCACGTTGATTGTACAGGGACAGCGTAAGCAAATACGTAGGCTAATATGTACTTAGCAATTGCTCACGCAAAGCTGGGACATTTGGATTTGCTTATGGAAGGGCAATTTGTCCAAAGATCCTGAAGTTTTCCCTTAATCAGAAACAGCCTTAAATGTCTATGCTTCAATTCCCTAAAAGCTAAAGAATGATGAAAACAACACAGAATTGCTGTCTTATTAAAACCAACAAACAGAAGTCAATACAGTGTCTTCTCAAGTATCTCACTGAAAAAATTGCACTTAAAAATAGGCATTATATTGCATGCTCACAATTTATTAAAATTATTTTAAAGATCATATTATCTGCTTCTTGCAACTCCAGATAGCACGGCAATGCAGTGAGTTAGTGAAGATAGAAAAAGTGTTGCAAACTTAACAACTCTCTTCTTATGGGTGCAAAAATGTTTGAAGCACCTCTTTAAAATTTCAGCTTATTTATTCTACAAATAGAACTTGCTAGAGACTGTATCTGCAGTAGAATTTTTTAAATCAAAATAATGTCAGAAAGTTTGATAGACTATAGGTTGCATTCAGAAATCAGGCTTTTGCTTAACCTGCTATCATTGCTTGATTTAAAAAAAAGGAGGGAAATTGTGCACACAAACTGCCAAAAAGAAACCTGCTTTCCATCTACAAACCCCATTAGTTTTTAACATACACGAACTGGCCAAATAGAGTGATCCCAGGACAAACCTGAAATATTGCTATGTCAGAAAAACAAGCACACAAGCTAGCTTTCAAAATGTGTGTTAAACACATTCTGGTAGTTAATAAAGTAGTAGTTTAGGATGTAGCAAGCTAGCTGTCATAAGTACTTGTAAACTTTCCATGTTAAATGGATGTGTGGGTTGGGGCAGCATTATCAGCCTTCTGGTATTTCTATCCCCACCTTTTCAACTTGCTTCCCTTTGCTACTTTTTTTTTTTGCCTCCCTGCTGCCTTTGAAGTGCGCTGGCAGTGCAGCTGCCTGTGCTGCTGAGCTGTAACCTGCAACAAGGAACTCCTCTGCCCCAAGGACCAGGCAATGAAACCAGGAGCTTCTGCTGCTCCCCAATCGGACCCAGCTTCCAATCCACTCCACCAAGACTCAGTGTGCAGTTTCGTGACACACAAAAATTAATGAGGTGCTGAGCTACTCAAGAACTGTAAGCCAGTACTAGCCCAGACAGTTGTCCAAGGTGACTCCTGGATAGTGAAAAAGCAGTGCACTACAACAATCTCATAATCTAAGCAAGAGAACTTGCAAGACTTCATAAAATCTACTAGAAAAGTTGCTCAGTAACTCTAGCTGAGAGCACTGTTTGCATTAATGGAATTGGCATATAGCAGGTTTAAACATGTTTATCATCACTGGTCACAAGACAAATGTCAAAAGACCTGCAGTAAGTTTAACAGTCCAAGGTGTTTCTTATGATCTTTGATCACACCTGGCAGTTTTGGAGATACAGCAGACAGGTCTCTCCTATTGATTTCTCAGTCAATCTACACAGTACTACACAGCAAGATTTAAAACTATATATATAAATCAGCAAGCCACAGTAGGAGGATGGATCGAATACTGTCAGCAAGGCTTGCCTGTAATATACTAATTATTGTTAAATATTTCTCCTAATTCAGTCTATTGTAAATATTAAATTCCACTCAAAAACAGTATTATTACAACACTATTGGTAAAAACATTAAAGTATTTGGTATGTTAATAGGTATAATTATTCTCCCCTATCTTGCACAGGGCAGCTAATTTAGACCTGCAAAACATTAATCATACTGTAACTCCACTGTTTGCCTTTTCCAGCTGCCAGGAAGCTCTTTTGGATATTTTTGAATATATCTTAATGCATATGCTGGACCTAGTAGGTCAAAAAGCTCAGCGTTTGCCTAAACAGATGAAAAATCTACCTAGGCCATGCAATTACAAGTACTCTTTGTAAACAGACCTATGGATTAACATGCAAGATTCTGGTGAAATGCAATACAAAATTAGCCACTCACCTTTTGCATGATTCCCTTTTCATAATAATAGCGAAGCGATCGGCTAAGTTTATCATAGTTCATAGCTGGCCTGTTTTTCTGAATCCCCCAGCGACGTGCCACCTGCCACAAAAATGGATTAGCAATGATTTGTTAAATGCATTTAAAAAGCAGATTTTATCATTAGATACTTCATTTGGGGTTCCAGGAGGGAAAACCCTGCAGACGCAACAAATAGGAAAAGGTTGCCATGACCTGCACTTCCCACAAACTACTATGAATTTTAACTGGATATACATCATCATTAAACTTGAAACAGACTTATTTGCCAATGTGGTGGAGGGTTAGGGTTTTTCTTTGCTTTTTAATAAAGAAAACCAATGAAAAAATAAAGCCATACTAAGAGAAGACAGACCAAAAATATTTAGCAAGTTACACCAGAAAACTTTCACAAAACCTTTCTTTAGTTTGATACTATGGATAATTGTACCATGCCTGTCTTTTCCTTGCTGTCAGGAAACTAAGTTATTTTAAAGACACATGCATACACACTTAGTTCATGAACTAATACAGACTGTACTTGGAATGACAGCAATGTTGAGATTATTAGGAGATACAAGTCAAAAGACAACTCCTAGTTTTAAACATTACTTCAGCAAAAAAAAATTATCTGAGGAGGGAGAATAATTGCTTGGAAGAACTATATGGTGGTATGAAGAATGGATCAGAAATTTCATAGTTGCAGTCATATAATTTCCCTTAAAAATAACGATAAAAAGTGAATTGCAAGTAACTCATGAAACTATTCTATAGAGAACAATATGCCTTCTGCTCTAACTTATGTTTTCTACTTGACTTTATGCTTCCTGTTTTATTGCTAAAGATAGTTTTGGACAAAGCAACCCTTTGTTTAAAGAGCTTAACTTCTTATTCCTTGCCTGAAATTTTAATCGGCTATTGGTGACATTTCAATCACTGCCTGTAAAAATTACTATAATATCACCAGGGAGAAAAAAAGGCCGAGCTGATGAACTCTTTAAAGCACATTTTATAAAAATGACTGAGAGGTGCATATGCATACAGGTCTGCAAAAAGGACAGAGTAGCCAAGCAGCTTCTCTGCAGACTGCTCTGTGAAACCTCCCATAGCTGTCTGGAGCTTTTTGATGCAAGCCATGGCAACATGCAGCACTGAGCAAAATCCATTACTTTGGTCTCCACCTGGACAATAATTTCTAAAATTTCTTTTGAAAGCATTATTTCCTTTCAGTGGGGCAGCTTTTCAGGCTTATGTAAATTATCGCAGCTCTGCTAACTTCAGCTACATTTTAGCTGTACTGAAACATACCTCCAATCATGTAAATTTATTCCAGCTGCAGATTTGGCCTAGATGTCTAACTTTGATTCACCTATTCATTTTTGCAACACATGATCACATCACTCTTTTTTCATTCCTTCCAAGTTTTTTTTCTTGCATTAATCAGAGTCTTAAAAGTCCCCAACAAAAGGCTTGAAAAATAAATAAAAACACAGCAAAGATAAACAGTAAGTAGCGGTGGAGAATATGTTACATTATGTGGTATTTTGACACTCCTAAGCAAGCAATCAGGTCCGGTGCCCATCCCTGAACTGCATCCCTAGTCCTGCTCTGTGGAAGGGATTCAGGCTTCTACCCTTCCACCCTACCTTCCTGCTGAAGGTTGCTGTCCCTGTGACAAGCCTGCATAAATGGACCTATGCCAAATTCTCAGGCTCCAAAGTTCACAGCTACTTACTTTCTGAATGAACTATGGCACTCCAGGAGCTGATACATATTCATTTTTGTTGTCACTCTTTCTACAAGGGCATAAACCTCCAGTAAGGAATGGGATGGAAAGGTCATGTCACTGACATCCTAACCCACCACAGCAGAACCAACAAGCTCTTTGATTTCCCTTCAATTTACATTTGGCAACCAATAGAATTGTGCAACTTCCCATAGGCTATTCTTATTTTAATTGACTGTTTCTGTCAGATTCATGACATTCATATGAAAACAACTTAGGCTCCTTTGTACTCCTAAGAACACACAGAGTGAGGCAAGCTTCAAGCCTCCTCCAGATCTCAGATGCAATGCTGCTGAAAAACACAAAGCAACCTCTACATAGCCAGACATGCAGATGATCTGTTTAACTTAAATTAGAATATCCAGTTCTTCAGGGAATTACACAATGAGGAAATCTTAGGGGTTTGTTACTTTCCTTTCCTTAGCTAATAAAATCTATAAAGTTTTTGCACCATCTGCTGGAAACCATTTCTAAATAAATCTCTTCAATCTTGAAAAAAATTGGACATACCTTAAAGAAAAAAACTGGACATACCTAAAGACAAGACAAAACTAAAAGAGTGAAAAATATGAGACTGGGGTAGGGGGGAAAATTAGGTACTTTGTTCACCAAAACCAAACAAAGGGCTTTCCAAGGATTTTGCTCTGTTCCTGGACTAGTTACACAACTAAGGAATCCACGTAGCCTGCTAAGGCTGCAGAATTGCCAGCAAAGTTTCAGTATCATGTTGACTAGGACTGTTCTGAGCTCAAATCCTCAGATACACAATGCCAGGATGTGACGTGGCAGACTGACTATCACTAGAGCAGGGGATGCTCAGACAAATGAGAGCCAGCACTGGGGCCAATGCAGCAATCTGCTCCAGCTAGACCACACTGGGAAGGAAAGGGACATCGGTCCTGACACCATCCCCAGCTACTCCAGCATCTCCACGGAGCTGTAAGCAGACAATGCAAGTAAAATGCAAGAAAGCTTTCAGACTGCTAATGGCAGCAGATGGATGGCAAACAGCAGAAATAGCTGGTGGAATGCAGACACAGCCATACACCCCCGAGCCTTCCCACTCAGCTCTAACTCAGTGGGGATCCTGTCAGAAAATTTGCTGTGGTCTCCTCCATCAGCAAACCCTATTCAAGGGGCAAAAATTAAAGCAGAATGATACTGCCTTTTGACAACCCTGATTAAATCCTCCACATCAGTTTTACAACAAAAATCATCCAACAGTTTCCATGACAGTTCAGAGTACAGGCTAGCTTACGTAACGTTACCTAGCCCAAAGCAGTTTACGTAATAAAACATTCAATTTATTCCTGTTTATCATACAAGTGAACTAAGTCATGCTTCAGCAAATCTTCATGAATATAAGTAATTTTATCTACCCCATGACTCCTTCATGGTTCAGAAGAGCCATGCATGTGCATGAGTGTAAGCCTAGGATCTAAGCCTGTACAAAACGATCTAATGATTCAATCTAATATTTGGTGCTGAAAGACTAGTAAGGGACAAGTTTTCAAAGGATTTTGGAATACAGTTCTGTCCATAAAGTGATTCTGAAAAGTGTGGACCCCACAATTAATCTGAAGTATTTAGTAACTTTAGTACCTGCAACATTTTTATTATTTTGTGGGACTAGGAGTCAAATCTATGCTTAACCAAACCTCTGTCCCAGTTGAAGAACTTCCCTTGCCAGTCCTTTCTGTCACTCTCCGAACGCACTACTAAAGTAAAATACTGATGGAAAACAAGACCTAAGTCCAAAGGAGCACAGTTAAATTTGCAGGATGGGGCATGTTGTCTGTCTAACTCACCTCCTCTGGCTCAATCAGCTTGAACTCCATGCCTCGGCCAGTCCATGCTATGAAGTGAGAGTTGGATGGGTCATCGAGAAGGGCTACCAAGAACTGCCAGAGCTGGAGCGAGCCTCGCCGTTGATACGTGGGTCCCTCGCGGTACATGCCTGGCTCCTGTTTGACATCGCCTGCACACAACAGCACCAACGTTAGAGGAGCCATGGCCTGAAACACCATCCCTCAGTTTGTCAGATAAACTGGTAAAGCAATCATTAGGGTTAACAAAACAGAGGGAAGGATCAGCCACCCTCAAATCCAACATTCCCCTGTTTGCTGGCGACTTACAATAACATATTAATATACTAAAAAGCACTTAAATTCATTCATGATTTATGGAAGTCTCACTAAGCCTCTCCCCGTGTAGTTTTGATAAATGCAAATCTCTTGCAAACCATTTTGTAATATCCTCTCTCCTAAAGAACATAAACTATTTTTGAAACAACTCTGATACCTGAAGAACGGTGTTTGTGTACTATACTTTGCACAGGCCCCAGTTTTGGTAAAGTAATATATGCTTCATAAAGCTGCAAAACCCTATTGAGTGAAACTTCTCTTGCATGCAAATGCTTCTAAGGAAAATTTGACAAAGTATTTGACTTGGACTTAAACAGCATGTGCTTTATGCATAGGCATGTAAATCCTGCATATACGTGAGTTCCTCTGTGGCATACTGGACTTGCATATGGGCAAAAATTACTTTTATTCATATCTACATATTAAATTAGTATTCCCTCTGAAAACCAATAAATTAATTTTTTTTAAATATTAAGTCTAGAGAAACCTTTTAAAAAATATTAATAACATTCTACTAGCTGTTCCACAAACTGTCAATGAGAAAACCATCCTGCCACATCCACACTGTCCTTGTTGTTTTTAAATCATATTCACACTGAACAACTCATGCAAACAACAACAGCTGAAAGGTCTGATGCTGAAGCAGACAGTATTTTTTTCTCCATACAAGGACTGCAACCCTTGATATACTGGTAAATTTCCTCATTTCAACTATTAGAACAGCAAAAGCCTCCAATAAACAGTGTGACCTGTTTAATGAGGAAAGTCAGGAATTTACATTCAACCACAACATTAGGATGCTCTGACAGCCATTACAGAATGGCTCTGTGTAGTGAAAGGCAGAATAATAATATTAAAAATGGAGCACTTCCTTTTGTAATCAGGAAAGAAAATTGACTCAATAGCTGTGGAAAACAAATAAATCAACACAAGGCTTTTTGGTTTATGTGAGGTTCAAGTTCCAGTCCTGAAAGGTCTTCTTTTTCAAGGACAGGTTTTTTTCTTATAATGATAGCTGAGCAATGTGCAAATAGCAAGTGCAGTATTACACAGCATCAAATTCTTTCCCTGTGCTGATCTTTGATTTCAAATGAAGCAGCTGAGAATCTACTTCTGAAACATCAAGACTAGTCCTGGGCTTATCCAACTTTTGCTTTACTGGCCAGAGTATGATGACACCTCTGCTATTTTTTTCCGTAAAAACACCATACTACAAGTATAAACACATCTATTTGCATCACGACATCAATCTTCTAGAGTACAAGGTGTTCTCTCAATGGATAGTCACAGAAAACAGCAGCAGCCTGCTTGCTTTGCAGGCACACAAATATTACCCAACATTTATTTCTTTTACTGTGTTTGTATTTATTTTTCATTTTCATTCCATTTCCTGTATAAAACCCAAACTAACCTTTTCAAGGAAGACATAGACAAATGCTACTGTTAATGAGTTTTAACTTCTTGTAGTACAGGGTCTGATCCCATTCCCATAAATGTACATATGAATTTGACACCGGTACTCAGATCAGATCCACAATCATTTGTGGGGAACAAAAAAATACCTGACACAATGTGCTTTAAAAAAATGAAAAAAAAAACCAAACAAGCTCACATTACAAAGCCAGGGCGTAAGGCAGACTTTCAATAAATCACCCTTTCCGTGAATATGTCAATGCAGTGACAATGCAATACTGGATTGAGCAATCTTCATTTAGGTTTAATATTGTTTAAAATTCTTGATCTATTTCTTACCAACACAAAAATACATGTGATAGTCTCTTTGAATAATGTGCAATTCTTTGGGTTACTTTCATTTTAGAGTCTACAGATCCTCAGCAAATACAACAAATGCTGCTAAACATGCAGTAGTTTTGTAATCCAGAAGTGATTCTCAAGGGAAAACAAACAAAATAAAGCAGGAGAAAAACACCAATTCTCCAGCTCTTCTTTTAGCCATGGTCAGAGATTTGTTCCCAGGTTTATCAGGAAGTATCTAATCTTTCCTGCTAAAATAACTGAAGCTGGACATACACACACTACACAAGCATTCATACACTAACATAATGCCATGCTAGTAAATTTAAGTAATTGGTCTCCAAATTACTTCCCAAAGTTGCAGACTAACAGAGTCACTGGCAAGAAATACAGTGTCCATCTACTTTGCTTATAATGAAATAAATCTGAAATCAACTGAGTTACACCAGGAAACTGATTTTACGTCAGAGTAACTGAGGATAATTTGGACCATTCATTTTAATTGACCTCAGAATTCCTCTTAAAAAATCTGCTGTAATTGGTAGTGTTGTGAACAGAGCATTGATTTGTTATCAATCCCACTGAAAAATAAACCACTAGTACATTCAACCTAGTGCAAATACATTGGCACAAACACAAAAATGCCCTGTACACTCACTCCCCACTATTTATCACTTCACAGACAGCAAGACAAGAGGCTTAATCCTCAGTAAAACCAAAGCTGCTGCTTTCTCCACTGTTTTGTTAATTATAAGAACAGCTTTCATTAAATCTCAAACAACAAGCGGTATGTGATCATCAGTGCAATGGAAATCCTCCTATTACTTCTCAACAGTACAGGAACTGAGCTCCTCTGACAGAGCTCTGGATGCAGCATCTATCGCTGGCAAAAGTCAAATGACATCCTATTGAAGAGGAGACTTTGGTTTCAACAGACAAAGGTCAGCTTTGGTCGGGCACACCACAAATGGTGTGTTAAGGAATCCTAAATTGGAACGTTACTGGGCTTTTTTGATCAGCAACAGAGAAAAGTCCCTCGTCTCTTTCTTTTTCATCTCTCAACACAGGAGAAAGAGAGATGTGTCATACATACCATCAAACTTCTCTGGAACAACGCAAGTGTCATCATAAAACTGCCTAGGTCCCTTTTCAAACATACAGCCTGTAAGTTAAAAAGAGAGAGGTGTTTATATAAAAGATGCATGGAGAAAAAAGAGATCACAGGCTTAATGCCAGAGGGAACACTAAGTTATACAGGAATCAGATTAACATCCCACATCCTTTACACACCGCCCAATCCCAACATTTTGGCCTAAGTACAAGGGTGTTTAATTAACGTATGCATTCCCAAAAGACTGTTAATCTCCACCTGCTAAAATGAAAAAGCACCCATTTTTCTCTAAGATTTATTACAAAATGTTTGTCTCATTTCCTGTTTGAACTAGCACGGCTTTGACTTTTAACCACTAGTTCCTGCAGGTCTTCTCCCTGCACGACTAAAGAAGTACTACTCAGCATTTCCTCCTCACACCCACAGAAGTCACCCTCACACACTGCTCTTGATGTTCCTTCCAAGTGAGATAATTTTGTAAAATTTTATTTTGTCATTAAAAGACACTCTACAATCCAGCAGTCTTTCTAGCACACCTTTCTGTACACACTCCTACTATTTCCTATTATGCTAATGTTTTGCTTAACCAGAACTGTACTGCATATCGGTATCAGTCTCACCAGTGCTCCTGAGCGAGACAAAACATCTCCTCCTCTCCTGCTGCCCTCTGACCCTCCTTTTTACTGTGTAAGTATTACACAAGGCTTTTTGCCTTAAGTTTACAGTGCTCAGTTGGGCTGGTTCCCCACTGTGAAGCTGATGAGGAGGCCCATCTCAAAATCATTTTTTCCAATATACTGTTTCTCAGTTCCACAGGCCTGGTCTACATTCATGTATTAAAAACCCATTTTGTTTAATGTGCCCAGATTATCAAACAATTCAAACTGCTTTGTGTGACTGCCCTGTCCTGCCTGTTATTTACTGCTCTATCTTTGTGCCATAAAGTTATCTATTAACTTTGTTCCATATCTTTACTGAAAATATTGAATAGCAACACTCCTGATATCAATTCCTACAGAACTATAATAGAAACAATCCATTCAGAGATGATTGCCCAGTGACAGCCTCTTTTAGATCTGTCAGTTGGCCAGGTCTTAATGTATTTAATGTGTACTTTATTGATATTGCTTTGTGCTAACTTCTTAATCAGAATGTAATGCAGAGGCAAATTGAATGCCATAAAAAGTCTAACTGTAAGATACAAGCATCTTTATCAATCAAACTTTTATTTTCAGCAAAGAATACAATCAGATTTGACATGACCTTTATTCTGTAAAATTATGTTGATGGACTTCCAAATAGAGAAAACAAATATTTAGCAAACATCACTGCTTTTTTTATGTCATTCATGACAATTCTGCCACCTCCAACTCCTTATGAGAGCATAACATGGCTAAGATGGGTTTTCCCCTATCTGTGCTGTGATTAAAACTCAAAATCATTTTCCATTGGCCCTGCATTTTTTGGATTTTTTCCTGATGTCTCTCACCTCCCTTATCAAACTTCTATACTTTATATAATTTCATATAACAAGACTTAGAAATTTCCATTTCCTGTTTCACCTTCCTTGCTAAACACTACTGTTTCTTTTCTGCCTTTATTTCAACCCAGAAGCAGATGGGATTTTAGCCAGATGTATTATCTTTCCAATTCTATCTTTACAATAGAAAATGAAGTCTTCCTGGAAGACTTTGATCCACACATCTATCTGGATTCTCATCAATCTCAAAACCAGATTCCTCATGTTTGTGAAATTTGCACATTGGAAGAAAAACAAACCCTAAACAAACAAGCAGAAAATAATATATTGGTAAGACAGATAAACCAGAACAAGACAGTGGAGGATATAATCTCTCTTTCAGTCATCTTAGTTCTGTTTAACTTCTTATTTTTAGCACATATAAAGTGCTTTCACTCAGAATTATTAATTTTGACAATTATGTAAGCTCTGTCCCACTGAAATCATTGGGAATATTGGTACATATCTCAATTTGGGCATGAGATGCAGCAAAACATTGCAAAAATAGTAACAAAAGGAAAAACCCAAAACCTTCACTGAATTTAAAGTATAAAATGGATTACTTAACACAGTTAACTGAGCCTGTCATGCTAGCAGCCTGGAAAATATCACTTGAGCAGAATGGCAAATTTTTAAGTGTCTTTTCCTTTCAACTGCTAGAGTCCTTGAAAAGCAGAATGAGTTAAGTTCATAATATAATCCTGATCAACCAACGGCACTAAAAGAAACTACAAAAATTCAGTGCATTAGAAACAACACTGAAAAGGGAAAAAGGATGATGCAGGTCTTCCCAGCAGCAGAATTAAACCAGTGAACCCCAAATTCCCCCAGGCTTTTCAATTTTTTACATTTCTCTCATACAAAAGTGATGCATAATAGAAAACTTAACTTCTGTTCTGTTTGGGTGAGCCAGGAAGCCTTCTTGCCTCATGTAAATGGAATGGCAGCTAGGCACTTCTGAAAGGAGAAGATGACAATGCAAGTCAAAAGACTGTCTGGAATTAAAAGTGTGCAGGTTATCAATGAGACAGGCTGCAAGCAGAAGAGCAACAAAAATGGATGCAAGTCACAGCGAGAGGGAACTTGTCAACACACAGTCAGCATTTCAGAGCAGCACACAAAACGCATGGCCAAAGAGAAAATCATGATGTGAGGATCACAGATCCTATCTATGATAGGCACTTGAACTCCAAATCTTTTGTAACAAGCTTTGCTAAAAGCTGACTCCCATGGTAATTACACTTTAGACCATCCACAGACAAAAAAATCCACACCAGTGACCACAAATATTTTAAACCCTGTGCATGTATATCTATCTTTGTAACCAATTCAACCCAAAATATGTTATCAATTGCACTGAAAAGACTGCCAGTCACACTGGAGACTTATAAACTCTACATTTACATAAGGTATGTCAAAGTGAATTTAGAGTAGGATAATGCTTTTTAGACTTTAAGGACTTGAAGGGTTAATGAAATTTTCTGCAATTGTTAAGCACTGTATCTAGGAATTTAGATCTATCTGTATCACTTTCCACTTGTGTGTGTTTAAAACAAAAATGACGCCTTTCAAAAAAAAAATACTGTGCATATTCTAAAGTAATACTGATATTTATTTGATATTCTCCACCTCTACTCAAATCTGCAGGAAGAATGAGAAAAGCCAAACAGAACTCATGACAAAGGTACTCTTTAAATGTCTTTCTTTTTCCTCCCCATGTCTTGCACTGTCCCCAAGTAGTCACATCCTGTACATAGGGACTTGCAAACAGAAACACACCGTAAATGTTTGCCCTTCTAGACCATGTTTAACCTACTTCTTGGATATCAAAAGTCTTGCTTAACAAAGTCTATTTGATCTTGAGATGAACTCCTACCCTAAGCTATGCAATCTGTTACCAGTAACTTGTAACTCTTTAAGAGATGCAAACAGAGGTCAAAAGAGCAGACATTATTTTTCCAACACTGCCTACAGACTCTTTCAGACTGTGATTCCAAATTTCACTGTTCACTGACTAGTGATGAGTATCAAAGATTTGGCAGGATAAGAAAATGAGGTTTTACACTGACTTCACAAACAATTGAAACACAGGGCAGTAATAATAAGTTTCCTCTAACAGTCCATGGTACCTCTTGCACATCTGTGCCAAACTCTTCATTACCTCCTCTCTCGATGAAATGCTCAGATCCTGCCTCCTCAGGCCTAGAGAATCTCTAATGTCTCAGGCAGCTATTCCGAGCAACCACAGGAATTGGTGACTCAGTGATCACCCAAGTCAAGTATAGCTCTGCAGACTAGAAGTCAAGGCTACAAGCAGTGCTTCACCTGCAAGGAATCATTCATGTTACCGAGTAGATTGAATCTAAGGAGAATGGAAAAATCTACGTAAAAAAGAGGAAGTTGTAGAACTGAAACAGATGCTATTTTCTATTTTAGGTAAAAATTCTCTAGTATTGGCAGCAAAGCCCTTTTTGACTCACGAACTCCACTCTTGCAAAGTGACAAAGCAGAGTATACTGAATAAAGAATTATGCATGCATCCACAAAGTTGTCTTCTTAGCCAATTCAGGGTTTCATCTCCCATGCTCCTAAGTCAATTATAATTAACATCTGGAGTCTCTTTAAGGCAAGCATTGTTTGTACCAACATTACTTAATCTTCTGGTTAGCTTGTGCTTAAACAGTCCACAGAGGACCAAAAAAATACAGTAAGGAAGAGTTTCTTTCTCGTAAAGTAACTAGAGTCTTGTTATCCTAAAGTGCTATCAGTTAATTTATGACTATCAGAGTGGGTCAGACTCTAATCAAATTGTAGAAACATTTCCAAAGTGATTATTCAATCAAATGACTAACATGGTTAATTAGGAGCCATAAACATTGCTCTGAAGTTCATCAAAGTAATGACTTGCCCAGAAAAATTACTGCTAATTAAATTGCCTGCTGCTTTCATTTCTACCTTATCTAATAAAAAGTCCAACCAATGAAATTTAGTATTGCAGTTTTAAATTGTACTAAATGCTTGACTAAGACCCAGAAGTATTTTTACAGGCTAAGCGGAGCTACTTCAAAAGAAACTATCTTAATGTAGAAATTACAGAGCAATTATATGTTTTCTTCTACTTAAACCATTGTTTCAAGACAATAAATAAGATAGAAGCAGGCATGAAATACTTCCAGGGCAAGATCCAAGTGTTTGAGGTGACTGATTTATCACCTTTTTGCAAGTTTTAGCCTTTGAAGAAAAATGTGTCTGGATTTAGACAGACAACAAGCTTATTACAGACTGTTAATGAAATAATTTGCATTTTAAGGTTACATCAGCTCAAGAACAGCAGAACCCCTTTAAAAAAACATTATCCAAAAATATGGAAATGTAAAAAAAATTGCTTATCTTTTATTATCAGTTTTGAATACTTAGGGTCATCCTTCATTGCTCTTCTTGTTACAAGAAACATAGCAGTCATCTTAAAACAACAAAATCTTATATCATAGACCATGAAACCATTCTTTTCCCAAAAGGTGCTGTTTTAAAAATTACATGTAATCTAGACACTGTAAAAATGCCTTCGCATCCGGGACTGTCACAAAGAAAAATAATGGAAATAAGCTCTGCTATGCCTTCAGCAAAACAAATCCAAGCAGAAAAAGCCCAAACAGACCTTCTCAGGACAAGAAAATCCTGCTGTTGAATTTAGCAGGCACAGGTTCTAAGTTTCATTATGGGGTAGGACAGTTGAGTGGTCCCTTGGTAAGGTAGTTCATATTAATTATCATGTCAGAAATTAAGAGGTTAAATTGTCTCAGCCCTGTATAACTCAGAGCGGGTAAAGAATCCTTAAATCACCCTTTCTGATTGTTTTTCAGGGAGAAGGATGAGATTTCATTACCACAATCTCACCCCGCACAGAAAAAAACAGAATTTCAGCCTTTGTCCCTAGCCAGAATAGACACAGGGAACATGGAGCTTCTGCAGGCAAAGGGATGAAACGACTGACTGTATTCTACAGGATGAAGTGACTGACTGCCTTCTTCTGAACGAACCAGGACAAAGCAGGAACTGGAAATTTGAACCAGGATTTATTCTTCAGCTGTTCCTGTTTCGACCTTACACAGCCTCCCTAACTAAAGGAGAGGTTGTTATGTTACACTCTAACTCTAAATTACTTTTCAATTCACTTTATCAACATCAGCCGAAGATCTGGAGGCCCAGGGCACGCCCCATGTGCTTGTGACAAAGCAGAGTGTGATGCAGAGGTACTGCATTGCACACACACGTGTGCAGAGGGAGAGACATGGAGCTGGAGGCTTAAAAGGCACAGGCCATCTGAAACAGGGTGGGAGAAGAAGGGAACTGCCTGCCTGGCCTCACCCTCCATGTGGCTGCTCAGATGAACACTCTGGTGCACTGGCGGGCAGCTGCCTCAGTCAGGGAGCCTTTTAGCAAGTCTCTCAAATTCCCCAAACTCCTCAACTGATTGTGAAACATGCTACTTCCCTACAAAGGTTTAAAACAAAGTGATGAGAATAAGACTGGAACCTTCTTACTGTTCTCCTTCTCACTTTTAGCACTTATACTTTATTACCAAGCAGGTCATAATTGATGCACTTTCCATAAGGAACTCTTCCAAAAGGAGTTGCTCCCCAAAACTTTGAAGGGATTTCACTGGCAATCCTGCAATTTCACTTATACCAACCATGTCCTTCTAAATTGTCCTTTTGGTCTGGGAAGTAATTATGGGAATTTTGGCCCCTATTTCAGCAATTCAGAGTTCGTGTGTCTATACAGCTGGACTTAAATGTGCCACTTGTCTTCCCAAAGACAAGAAATGAAGAAATGCGGCACATGAAGATTCTCTCCCTTTGTGTTATTGGGTACAGAAGGGCATGCACAAACCCCTCAGGTAGCTGGGACAAGCCTGGCTCCCAGATGTCACTCTCATGTGCCAGCCTGACCCCGTGCTACACTCACTGGGAACACACCAGCCACCCCTTGAGTGCCTTGCAGAGCTTCCCTTGCACAGTACAAGCACTTCTCTGCTACATGAGCAGGTGGTTGGTGTACTGGGAGAGATTTTTACCAAGTGAAGAGAAAAAAGTAGCCTTTAAAAATAAAATGTTCAAACTAGAACACATCATACTTTTGGCATTAAACTTAAAACATCACAATCCCACTGCAAATAACTTTTCTGTTCATGGATTCCCAAGAGCACTAACAAACTGATTACAAAGGAGCACTTCATCCACCACTGACACACATTCAGCCTCCTGGTGGAAAGCAGCTGTTTACCACACCATTGAGAAGTTCTAACCAGCTCAAGGGTGAAGATAATAATGAAATCACCAAAAAACAGTTTAAGGTAAGAAAGGAGTTCTTCAAACAAGATCACAAGTCACTAATGTAGCACCAGGCATCACTAAGAAAAATGCATGTTTTGTGCTTTGCAGGGAGAAGTAACAAATTATTCTTTTGGATATTTAAACCTGCAGAACATATTTAGATTAAAACTCATGTCTCCCCAGAAGGAGACATTCAGGTAGAAATACTGGAACTAATTACAACCTCCTTATACAGGAATTGCTTGAGCATATTTTACCATTCAAATGTTGGTGGATCAAGTTTTAGTTCAACCACCTTTAAGAGCATTATCCCTTCACAAGCTATATAATGAACAGAGTCTTACAAATTGGTAAAGTCCTGGCAATAGAAAAGTCAGCATTATTTTTTCAGTAGGAGATTCAGCATGAAAAATGTAGGTGCCCTAAAATTACATGGGTGAAAATAGGCAATTTCTCTAAAAATCCATGTAAAAATTAAGCAATCTTTTCCCAAATCAATGCAATTTAGAAACATTCAGAATGGAAGGTTTTATTTATTTTCTCTGTCACCAGCCTTTGCACCAGCATTCTAGGAAAAAACCCAAATTTACAAGTATGTGCACTCATAGATACACATAGACTTCCTTCTAAAAAATAGCTAATTAAAATTTTTAGTTTCTTACATATCACTTCACAGAAACTTGTCAGAGAATTAGGTTTGGCCCCACCAGTTCATGTCTAAGTGGAAATATTACACACATTCAGAAAAAACCTTAAGCAAACAACTTCCTTTCCACAACTTTGGTTTTTAGATCTATGACAACATCTAATGCATTTTGTGAGACCAGATGTCAACAGCCTGTCTAGGCGATGTGTAACTTTTTGTACAGCAGAACAGAAAACAAAGGCTCATACATTCAACTCTGAATTGAAATTCCACATGGAGCTGATCTTTTGAGCATACTTTAAAATCACGTATTTGCTTTTATTAACCTCAGTAACTGTAAAATGTATCTTAAACATTGCTGTCCTTTGAATTCAACAAAAGACAGCAGTATTTTCTCTCTCCCTCGCTCCTTTTGTTGGTAATCGTACTGCAAAAATGTCTGTGTTGCTTTTTCTCCCCCGCCCCATCCCCTGCCTGTAAAATCGAAGTTGGACAAACACTGCACGGCTGAAGTGACATATTTGAATGGAATTCAGACCAACCAGTTCCTGTTTATGTTTCTGATTTGAGAGTGTAGCCTTCTCATTCACTATACATTAGAAACACACCAAGGCCATAAATGGTGTCAGGTTGCAGGCAGGCAGGGCCAAGCAGCATTAATCATTACTTTAAGGCAACTGGCAAAAGCAGCAGCTGAGGGAACACTACACCCTTCAGCTCTGCCTAAATGGACATTCCAGGGTTTGGCGTGTGTGGGTTGGCTTTTTTTTTTTTTTTCCCCCTTCAGCATCCATTTTATGAATGAAACTTCAGGCTGCACAGAGTCCATTCATATAAAAGCTATGCTCACAGGGCTCAGTCTCTCGGGATCAATTGGTCTTGGGCAAGGCTGATGTGATTGGTTTAAGGCAGGCTTCAGCCTTCCATTACTGATTTAAAATGCAGCCTGTGTCCATTTGACCTGCCTTAATGCACAAAGAGTAAATCCAGACTGCGCTCTCAATCCTCAAATCAAATCATTAGCCAGTGCCACTTACTGTAACTGTAGATTTACAGGATAGTTATCCATTTCTTTAAAAAACAGGGACTGCAGGACAATTTTCAGATCGTATTGTCTGCTTTGAATACAAAAATACATGTATGGTCTCCTGGCTATACACTCATATTAATTTGGTATTCATGTTTTCCTTTGTTCACAAAGATAACATTACAAACTGAATTCTAACTACAGATTTATTTCAGACAGAAATAGAAGAAATCAGCCAGATTGAAAGCAAGTGAAAAGTTAAATTTTCTTTCACAGCAGTCTTGTGAAGTTCAGGTTTCTCAAGTTTCCCTGTCAGATCTCTTATTTTCTGCTGTCATACGGTCCGACAGCAGATTTGTGTTTTAAGAGCAAGTACAAAGTCCAGTGCAGCTTAACTATTGAACAAAATCCATACTCATTCACTGAAGCAACACAGCCAAGACAAGTTCCCAAAACACAAGGATGAAATATTTTAAACCACAGGGAAAACTGCAAAACCAAAATCGAGGAGGGGAGACTTCTCAAACCTCCTAATTCAAGAGCAAACCTCGTCCCTTCTCCCCTCCTGCCTTTATGCCATCCAGATTTTCATTGAGAACAATTGTACTTCTGTGTATAAGAATTTCTTTAAGGCCATAAGGAGATGCAGTTTTGAGATGTGTGTACTGAAGCACCAAATCCAGGAAAAGGATGGAGTCAGTTATGTTTCACCAAGCATTTTATAAAACTGCATTCAAAAACACTGCAAGTATTTGCAGCCTGATAAAAAAAGAAGAAAAATAAATTAAAAAAGAAAGAAAATAAAAAGGAAACTTAGAGACAATTTGAGGAAACGATTAAGCAGCTGGTAGATTTCTGAAGCAAGATACAAGATCTCAACGAGTCACACTGACAGAGCATACACACAATCTATCTACAGTGATTTAGAGGTGGTACATTAATACCAAGAAATTGTATATGAAGAGGTGTAGCTATGAGCAAGGGAATGGAACTGATTAAAGAGAAAATTTAGAAATAATAATTTCTTATGATCAAGAAATATTTCTTAACTGTGAAGTCTATTTGTCTGTGAAATAATCTGCCAGGGAAAAATAGTAGTAATAATACTTAGCACTCACCCAGAATTTTATGTTTTCAGAGCACTGTACAAAAATTAGCCAATATAATTAAAAACAGTAGTAGAAGCACCATGAGTTAATGTCACCTTAAATGCTGCACTGGTCAATGCACTAG
Organism: Vireo altiloquus; assembly: GCA_013396875.1. Taxonomy (NCBI): domain Eukaryota; kingdom Metazoa; phylum Chordata; class Aves; order Passeriformes; family Vireonidae; genus Vireo; species Vireo altiloquus. The sequence continues at coordinate 492,187 of VZRF01008090.1, forward strand.
ACAGTATCTTGGAAAAAGCAAACTAGCACTGTCTCCAACTGACTTTTTCTCTTTACACTAGCATCTCCAAATATCTAACTTTGCCTTCAGAAGTAAAATAGAATAATCAATTGTTTAAAAAAGAAACGGGAGAGGGGGAAAAAGTAACCTGCAAATAAATATAATCTGAAAAAGTAATATTTTCTCCTTGAAATTTCAATTCAACACTTTCTCTTATGCTCTTCTGCTGACTTCCAAATTTAAGAATATGTCGGTTGATGCCTAGGGAAGAATGCACTACTAGGGGTCTTTTTCCACATGGCTTGCTTTTCAAGAAACACCTCATCAGCTATTTGAGAGGACTCTTGCATTTTATTCTGTTTCCCATCATTAGGTAAATAAATTTACAACATGGCTGGCAGAGTGCTAGCAACGTTCTATACCTGTAAGAGCAAACTTAGGAGGTTAGTAAGTGTCGTAATTAACAACTTCCTGCATGAACTTTATACAAATCCTTTGCTGCAAATATCATACAGCCTTTTGCTTCAGCACTCGTGTCTTGAGTGCACAGGTCAAAACTATTTGTGGGAGGGGGAGCCATGCTGCAAACAGCTTAACAGGTGGAGCCCCTGCTTCATTTCTTACAGGGGCTAGAAGCTGTCTGCATAACGAGGCAGAAGTTTTCAAGAAAAGAAAAGATAGTACAGCTGAATGGTCAACTTTAGGCCCTAGTAAAGCCCATTCCAGCTCCAACAAGGTTTTCCAAATAGCCACATTACTTCTGCCAGATTTTTGGTATTATGTATTTTTATACTGCCTACACAGAGACCCTAATCTTGTGTTCTTACACTTCTTCATCTGGAAATACAAAGTCCCTAGGAGTTATGATTTGAACATATGTAGTACACGATGTTCTTTTAAAAATCACCCAGTTCTAACTGGGTATCCAAAACAAACAGGTTTATATATATCTGCCTCTTGGCCTCCACTCATTTCTCTTAACAGAGGGGCAGTTCCCCATCCATTCTCACATGCAAACACGAGGTATTTGCTTGTGAGACTTCAGGAATTAAAGGGATGAGCAACTCAGAAAGCAAGACATGAAAGCTAATAATTCTGTCTGGAGAGTTAATTCTTTAAGTGATGTGACTAGTGTCTCAGAAGTGAAAGGGAGAGAATCCAAATTTTCTAAGGTCTGTTCAAGCATATTAATTGTGAGGTAACCCTGAACTGAAACTGAGAATAGCCCTCCGAATGCCTCTGACACGTTCAGGAAATACTGAATCTATCTAAATTTAAACGGAAAAACTCCTGGCAATCAGTAAGAAGTATATGCAAGCAAGAATTCCTCCTCTGTTTATCTCCACTACTATTGTGCAACAGATTTCAGTTTCCAAAGACATGGTCACAAAAATTTCTCAGCCAAAATAACTATTTCAATTGGGCAAAACCAAATATGAGATTTAAACTTAATAATTTAAGATGTCATTTAAAAAACTGATTTTTAGTATTAAATGATCCACACTAGATATGACTAGAGTAATACCTTAGTATATTTGCAAATACACTAAACCATATAGGAAGGATTAAGCCTGTGAAGATCCTGCTCAAAAATAAAGCCCAGAAGAGATAAGCTATATCAAGTTTGGTCTTTTTGTTTAAGTACCTGAATACATTACTGAATTCTAGAAGTGCTAACTGTACAGGAATGCCCACTATTGGGCCTTGTAAACAAAGGTCTTGGGAAGCCTTTTGAAGTATACTCATTAATTATGCAAAATCTCAAAGCTCTGTATGTCCCGGGCTGCATTTCAGTGACTAAACTTGCTAGATGAAAATACAACTGTCAGCCATGCACAAAAAAAAAGTGCATGGCAGAAAATGTCTGATTGAACATATATGATGCACTGTGACTTCTAGAAGTGTGGATGGATAAAGAAGAGCCTCTACTCTGTTGACATTTTTCTTTTTCCATTATCTCAAACATCTCCATTATCTCTGTTCTGCAGTAGAAATTGCATACCTGCAATTACAATTACAACTAATTGATCTGCCATTTCCCATGTCATAATTAATGTCATGTTTTAATAGAGTTGTAATCATTCTATAATAATGCTTTTCATTCATCAGCTTCCCACAAAGTATAAAAGAATAGTGCACAAAAGCAATGAACTTTTATGAGCCCCTTTCAAAAACATCCGAAAAGGAACATCTCAGTGCATTACAATGAACTTTTTAAATATGTTTCTATATACTTATCTGAGCTGCCATAAAATACAATTAAAAAAAGACTTTTTACTCTGGCATTCCTCCTTCCCTGAACATCCATAGGTGAAAAATGAAATCAATGATTCAGTGACAAATACATTATGTTTCCTAAGGGGTTATTTAATGTACTCTTAGCAAGGATGGAAAATGATGGTTTCTAGAGAACAGATGGTAACAAGACAAAATATCAACAGACCACAGTTGTTGACTGCAATTTATGGAGTGTACAGATGTGTCAACTTAAATGCAATGATTCTGAGGCCAATAAAAGTACTTCCTGATACCAACAGATTAATTTTTCATGACCACTGGTTACACAGCTATTACATTTTTAAAAACTAATCATTCATCTACGAAAGAAGCAACAATTTTGCTTGAAGATTATTATTATAAAGTGGAATGTTGTTCTTGCTGGCACAAAATAAATAGGCATGACAGGACTGGATAGAAGTTTGTATATCTTCATTTCAGAAAAAAATTTCCTGCTTTTTCCATACAGAATATTCCAAAGAAAGATGAATGCTAGCAGCAAATCCAGATTTAAAGTAACAGTATGCAATAAGGAGATTCCACTTCCGAGCCAAATAAGAAGCATATTTACAAAAGGGCCTTTTTTTTTGACCTTTAACAGGATGAATAACAGTGCTTGTGATGTTTGCAAGGGACTGGCAGTGCCTGAAACTGCAGTCCCCCATATATTATACACTGCCACATGAACTACACCATCTCTCCCATACTGCTCTGTAGGACTAGAGATACACAACTCCACAAAGCCACAGATCTCAGAACCTTCGCCAATGAATGGCTTGAGTTCTGGATCTGGTCCTTGTAATTCTAATCCATTTTGTCTTCTTATATTTCAGCTTGTAGAAATATTTCACCCTGGTCCCCTCCCTGTATAGGGCTAACTCAAATTTACCGAAGGATTGGTTCTTTGCTTGTCAAGAATAGGAAAGGAAAAAGCAGCTTTACTTTCCAAATTCCCCCATTCTAATATCGAGATCAACTCCATAACAACCACTTTACATTAAAGATACCACAGAATACCCCACAAATAGACAGTGTTAACTTAGCTAGAGAAAGAAAATAAAAAAAACAGTTCTACACTATATCAAATTGCAAGACAGTTTACCATGAGCTAAAATTTCAAAGGATACTTCAACTCAGCTGCCATGTAGCCTTTGGAAAATAAACTGCAAAAGCATCTAGCCAGAGACAGAACCAGAAGGAAAGCCCTGGGAGTACAGCAGCACCAAGAAGAAGGAGTCAGACTGTAGTCAGACAGAGCCATCCACTCCCCCTGCCCAAGTCAGCACGGATGTGTATGAAAGCAGTGAACTCTTCTCCAGAAGCATAGCAGAGACATGCTGAAATCCTTCCCTTTCAACAGTGTGGCATACACAAAACAGGACCAAGGCAGAAACTGAGGAGGAGCTGCAGAAATCACTTACACTAAAACTGAAAAACGTTTTGATTGCATTTTCTTGGCTCCATACCAATCAACTGTTTAACCCCACCTAGTGCATTCCACATGTTTTAAACTGAGCTTCTTTCCCTATCACCTTTCCAGCTTTCCTCTTTGTCGCTTCCTTTGCCTTGTTATTCGGTACTCGTTACTAAAGTTCATTTTTGACTTCCTAATTCTCTCTCTCTTTTCCCAAGTTCAATAAAAATATTACACTGTAATTGTGTCAAATGTTTATGTTATTCCCTTGATTTATTTTTCTACCCTTTCTTTTGCTTATCTTTTCTATTTCGATCAGAAGCTGTTGAGAGCAGAATCTACCACCACCTTCTCTGTTTTGTACTGTCTGTAGAGCAATAAGGTTCCGTTCCAGTTGCCCCATAAGCACAATCATAATAAACATTATTAATAGCAACAGCGTATTCTCTACATCAGCAACCTGGCATCTCAGATTATGTACCTCTACAAAACACAGCAGTGTGCACAAACTGAGAAGCTGACAACAATTTGGCCGATTCTTCTCCCTCATCGGTTTTATAGCTGTATAAACCCCACTTCAGTGGAGTTACTCCTGATTTAAAGTAATGCAAGCAAGAGGAGAAAGAGTCCTCTACTTCTGGCAGACAAATGGAAGAACTCATAAAATGGAACACACAAATTCGTAGGTCAAAGATGAGATAGTACAGAATAAGTTCCCACTTAACAAAGCAGATTTGCACCCATGACTTTCTTCCTTGACTTCTTTAACGTGTGCACTTTCTGGACAGAGATTTCCAGAAAATGAAACCCTTCAAAGAGCAAGCAATGGTGGCACAAGTCACACTGTATTATGTAGCAATCTTCATACTTTGTAAGCTGTCTCAGACATAATTTTTGAGATGTGTCAAAAGAGCAAGTTTCAATTCATACGATCAAAACATCAATAGCACTGGCTTGGACTCGTATATTCCTTTGCTATGCAAAACTAAAGGAGAATCTCACCTACCTGAATCATATGCAAAATCCCTAGGTTCCTGTTTAATCATCAGAGGAGGGGGGAAATTTTGACTGGCTGCACTGCCAACCATAGCATTGTGTTCATAAACTGGATCGTGGTACTCCTGCTTAAAACCTTGAGGCGGGAAAGGGATGTTTGGTTCAGACATCTGGCGCTGATATATTGGACGTCCTTCCCTTGGCATTGCAGGCAAAGGTGGGAAAGAATTGCAAGGTTCAGAGAGCTGGCGGCGAAATCTAGAACACAAATGAGAGAGGACACGTAAAGGACTTGAGCTACATTCCATTTCCCAAAGATCTTCACAAGCCATTATTAGTGGCTGTTATCACTTTCTCAGTAACAAACATTTTGCTTATGATCATGCCAAGTGCTCTCATCAGGATCACTGTCATCGTACAACAGCAGCAAGCAAAGAAACAAAAATCCCACCTATTAATACCAGCTCTAAGACCTGTCCCCACCACATCCTCTTTGCTTTCAATATCTTCTCTCAACAAAAGAGGCAAACAGGAAATGCACCAGCTTCAAAACAGTAGAAAGACTGACATTCTACCACAGTAACATGAATGAGGTGTAAGTAGAATTTTCTGCTCTTTCACAAGTGTTAGAAACATCTTGCTTGTACTCTAATTTACTCTTACCCATCTTACTGTTACACGGAAACCATTCAGACCACAATAAACACATTTTGAATAGCGTATTGTCTGCTCTAATATTTGGAAACATTCCAGGGTAAAAGTCCACTGTTCTGCCCTCTCGGGGGTAGTGTCATGAGAGATCAACTTGCAAGGATGGCACTGCATTCCAACTGTAATAGGAAGGGAATGTCAGCACCCCAGAAAAAGGAGATGGTTCAAATTTTTGCTACAAGAATTAATTACTCTCCTGCCTTAACCTTTCCCCTTGGTCATTTCTACATGAAAGTTGTAATCTGTATGAGCCACGCTACCATTTGCTATTCCCAAATGCTCTTCAGTAGGGATAAAATAGGAGAATTCAGTTTTAAATTAACTTGATTTATGTGCAATGCTGCTCTCAAGAACCTATGCTTGTTTTTTCTTCCATAAAACCTATCTACCTGAACTAAAAGTCCTGAATGTAATTACTTGGACATCTGCAGGGTCAGAAGCATACAGAAGAATACAAGGATGCTCTTTTCCCACTAGACCCTGATGAACTGCATGGTGTCTTCCTGTTATCTCCTGCAGATTACCACAGTAGTACCCACCACAGTAGTAATACTGTGCCCACACTGAGCAATGGCAGATGCAATGTTCTTGCAAAAAACTGCTTACTAGTCCTGTTATCACTTATTATAAACAAAACATACATTAAAAAAAAAACAAAACAACCCAACTTGTGCCTTTCTTTGAAAGCTTCTTACTGTCACACTAAAAAAAATGAAGACCTAATCATTCCTGTACTTTGGATCTGAACCAACTTTGGTTCACGCAAGCAGAAGACTTTCTCTTGGAGAAAACTGTGAGTGAAGCACAGTGTAGGGGGTTGATTGCACAAGCAATAAAATCCTTGACTATCAACTCATAGGTAGTACATGTTTCTAAAACAATTTAAACTCTACTACCATCTGTCATAATACTGCTGTAACTTGTTCTGACAAATATTTACTATCATAGCTTAATTATAAATACTGTGGAAACTACAGAGATAGAAACTATTACAATGTAGTAGTGAAGACAAAATTAATTTTTCTAATGCTGCTGTAAATACTGTAATTTTTGCAGTAGAAAGAGTACTGCTCTGTAACATTGGGTTTTGCAATTCCACCTACACCTGCAGAAAATAAACTTAGAAACTCAAATGTATTATGAAACAGTTAGGCTGACTGGCACTGCATTCATTTCCCTCTTTTCCTTTTTTCATTAACCAAAAAAAGAAGCAGAAATTATCATTAAGAACTGTCAAGGAGTGAATCAGAAAATTGCAACTTGAAGATAAAATAAGAAACAGGCTCACTCACAAAGCCTCAAAGGAAGTTAATAATACTTGTTGTACTGGAAGCTTTGTATGGAATCAAGCCATTTGTTTATACAAGTGGATTTGTTTCCTGTTGGTACTTGTTAGGACCACTTATCGTTGATATACTCATGCCCTGTATGAAGATGTATGGGCTGTATGTGCTAGATACTAATGCTATCCTATGCCACCAATGCGTGTTCAAAAAAATTGTGCCTTGAGTTATAAATTCATTTATGAACTCATATAGACAGGGCATTTGTTTAAATGACATTTTCTGGATGCACTTGTGGTAGTATTATCTCTTCTTGTAAATCAGGAAAATTTGAATTTCACAAAAATATGAAGTACATGTTTGCTTAATACAGAAGATTCAAAACAAATAAGAAAATGGGGAAAAAATATCTTCCACTACAATTCCACCTTTCTTTTAAAAAGGAGAAAAATGAGTTTTGGGGTTTTTTGTTTGCTTGAGTCAGCTATTTTGGACTTCACTAGAACACATGATGTTCCATAACAGAAGGGAAGCATTAGTGAAAAATACCCTAAAGAATATGAATATCAAAGATGGGGGAGGGGGGAGCAGAAATCATGTAAAGAGCCTACACAGCTTGCATAGAGCAAGAGTTACAGGTACAGAAACTATACTAAGATGTATGCAAATGTCTATAAATACTCAAGTCAGGGCTGACATACAGGTTCAATGCTTTACACGTTGCTTTATTACAAAAGATATTTTTTCATCTGAAAAATCTTACTACTGTTCTCCGCACATAAGCCATTTAGCTTCTGCTGATTTCAGTCTCCTGACAGCTTGACTTTGCTGTATATACAGAAACACATTTATCCACCATCCTGTAATCTAAACCACTGCCTGGCTTCGCTGGGGGCCTTTGTGGTTAGACCGCAGTCCAGGGCTGGGGAGGAGATGGGGACTATGGCAGGTGAAGGGGCCCATTCAGTGTCTCCTCACTGCCAGCAGGGCTTGTAGAGAACCTTGGTGGTATTTAAAGCTATCTCAGCTGAGCACACAACAGCAATATTAACCTTAGCAACCTCCTTCAGAAGTGATCTGCGCAAATCCCTGGAGATAATAGCCCTTATTAGAGCAGAAGCATACAAATCACACTCCTAACAACTGTTTTTCTTTTCAGGTCTTTTCTTAATTTGATAATGTTTAAGAGGTAAGACAAGTTTCTGAACATATATCTCTTTACACACCATTGGAATTTTAAGTATCCAAGAGCAATCACAACTCAGCATACAAAAACAGGTTCATGCAATAAAAGTTAGGATAAATAGAATTCCACAAACAAGTGTTTGGACTGAAAAAACAGGGAAATCCACTGAGCATATCTGTTGCAAAACTGAGCTAAGAAAGATAGTTGTCTGGGGATTTCTAACATATCAAAACAAAACAGGGTGACTTAAGGACAGTTTAAGCTTTAATTCTAGTCTCTAGCTCTTGTGGTTTTTACTCAGACTAATGTTATTTAAGCACGGTTTATGTTGGCATCTCTTTTTGAAATGCTACATTATAAAAGGGCTTGGAAAAAGGATCCACCCTTCCAAAGAATATTCTGAAGCAGGAACACTGTAACATGGCCACTTATCACTTAGATAGGTGAACTGCTTAGCAAGAGGCCAGATATTTATAGTTAGGAACATGCTTGCTAGTGACTTCATCACCTCGTAGGGCTTTCTAGCCTCAAGAGAATCACAGAACTACAGAAGAGCCCAGGTTGGAAGGGATCTTGAAAGACCATCGGGTCCAACTTTTCATGGGAAAGGGAGCTTAGATGAGATTATTTAGCATACTGTAATCACCCTCACAAGACAGAACCAGCAGGAATTAAAATTCTCTCACTGCCAATATGAACTCCTACACTAGTGCACCAAGCTGGGTGTCAGCCTTTCATAAACACACACACATGCTTGACACTATGAACCTTGCTGGTTTTCACCTTGATCCCCCAACCTAAAAAGGAATAGCTGCGGGCAAGAAGCCAGTATCACCCTATATAGGAGAGCTGTAGCCACAACTGAAACACCTTCTGCATGGGTTCCTCACGTGTTTTGTGTTTTACCTGTGATCCATGGGGAAGCTGTTGTCTTGAATGGACTGGGATGGAGCGAGGTGTGTGGGGAAAACGCGGTCAGGTTTAGGAGTCTGGGCGGAGTTTGGGGAGGCATGGTGCAGCGGTGACACAGGAGTGCTGGAGGGCGTCGGTGGGTTGGAGGGCCTCATTCCCACTTGTGGCTTCTGATCATAGGCACTATTAGTAAGGCAAGGGAAAAGCAAGGCAGGTTATTTTTTCCAAAGAAGAAAAACCAAAACCATAGCATCTACATCCAGAATAGAAGCTTTTGATTATAGTTAACTTATTAACCAGTCTGGGGCAGAAGAATTCTCTACTTTACACTAAGAAGAGCACAGAAGAAGTCATGTTAGAGGCAAGTGATTCAGCACAGCATTTTCTTCTCTGGGGCACAGAAATTTATTTTTAAAGGACTCAGTCTTACAGTCACATTCTAACAGGAGGTATACAAAATACATAAAAGTAGAAGCACCTGGACTAGAGCACAAAGAGCTGACAGTGCCTGTCAAGACTCTTTTTCTTTTGCACAAACCACAAAGTGAGACAGTAAAACAATACAGCCAGAGGGAAGGGATCTGACCCAGAAAAACAATGGTATGCTGGCTTAGCTGCCCATACTAAGATGTCAGCAGCCTCTCCCGACAGGCTTTTTTTACCCCTCTCTCTCAAAAATAAATTGCTGGTCCTACAAATACACAGATGCTATTTTCAAGGATGTCTCAAATCAAGAAAGGACTTGAGAACACTTTGATCCTCCCTCTTTCTAACCAGCAGAAATGCAGACATTAGGAATACAGTAAGCATAAGCTTGCACACTTTACTGCGTCAGGTCCCCTAGCACCCATCAAATCCATCAATGAAATCCAAATCACTCCTTATGACTGGCAAAGGTGCAAATCTTTTCCTTTTTTTTTTTCCTTATTAATATCCAAAATGTTAAATGTTATAATGCTTTAAGTGCTGACAGTTTTTGTAAAACACTAATGAGAATCAAAACTCACAAACTAGATGAAAATTTCTAAAATAGAGTGAAACATCAATAAGGAATCCTTCACTGCTGACACTAACGGAAGGAGTGGCACATATATGCAGCCAAAAGAAAGTCAATAAGGAATGAAGAGGTATCAAGCCCCTCCACCCCCCACAAATAAATAAAGCTTTTATTATCTATGCCTGTAAAAGAAGACAATTTGCTTTTGAGTAAGTACCAAAGATGCAGGGACTAATGAAACACAGTTTTAAAAGGTAATCACCCATGAATTTACACATACAACATCTGCAAAATTTGTCAAATACCTAATGTGTTGCTCAGACCTGCCAATCTCCTGCCTGTTACACAGATCTCTTTCCTAATGTGCATAATGCATTTTGAAAGTACTTTCAACACAGCTCACAGAAAACAAGATACTCCTTCCTTCTATTTCACGCTTGTACCCTGGGTTTTTAAACTCTGGCTATCTCCCATGAAGGAGGGATGGAGGATGTGCATTTTGATGAAAAACACTGCTTTAAAGTGATTATGTAAGTGTTTGATACAACTGTAAACAAATCCATCAGTGTTCATCAGCTAAATGCATTATCTCATCAGTCTGTTATCTGCTGAAGAGGTAACTTTTATAAGATCTCTATTATGGTTTTATTACTCTTTAGTCAGTCCTCATTTAAATCAGCAGTTCTCACTGCAAAGATGCTCCTGATTGCTTTACCTGACATTGTACAGGCACTTTTCCCCATAACTGAACTTGAATGGTTGATCTTGACTGCAAGCAGAGCCAAGTTCCGAACATGGGCTATGGGGTTCCTTCTTGATTTTCACAGGGAGACCATGAAAAGCCACTAGAAAGAGAAGGAAAATGCAATTAAAACCCAAGTACAATATCAACAATTAGCTTTCCCAAGTAAGCTAGACACTGCTAATTAAACACATGATTAATTAAACCATTGTAATAATAAAAACAATATAGGAAATAAACATTTCAAATATTTCTTTGAGTGTCAGCTGAAAAATAGGCACCAGAGATCCTTCACATTGGCTATTATCACTCCTATTGTTTAATAGAATGATGGCCAGCATCCCATCTCATTAGCAGGAAAATAACAGCCCACTTATATTTGGCTTAACTACTGTAAATGTTGTCAGAAGCAAAATACTTCCCAGGCACCAAATGTTTCTAAGTAATATCAGTGAGGTAGCTTTTAACTATAAATGCAATAGTAGTCCACTTCAAAGAGTGCCACACAAATTACTCCAAAGTAAATTTCAGATATATCAGCCTGAAGCAGATGATCAGTAATCTTTTTGTCCCACAGAATGCTTGAAAATTTGCAACGAAACTCTTGAAATTGGACAAAGGTTATATGAACCTTTAATTATAAGCAACATCTAAAAAAAAAGTCAGAAGAAATGGTGTAAGTAATTTTTCTTAAAAATAAACAAGATAAAATCCTGCCCTGACCAAACTCAATAGTGAATGTGATATAGACACAAACCGGAAAAAAAAAAAAAAAGTCATACTTTTTAAAAGCTAAAAAAAACCCCAGAGGGGGTGTGACACAAATGCAGCATTAATTAGAAGCACAAGTTGGTCTGTGTTAAGAAAAAGGCCAAAGGTAAAGACAAGGTTAACCAGCAAATTAGTTTACGCCAGACAACTTTCCTTATTTCATATCCAGCTTTAACTAAAAATAAAGCAGAAGAAAATTCAAAGTTCACCTGACGTTGACAAACCGAATAAGTGGCTAGGAGGACAAAGGACTAAAAGACAGGTATTGAAGAGCTTGAAAACCTGGCAAGTTTTAAATAAAATGAGGTTGGAAGTACATTTTCTATCTCTAAGATGACTAAAATTCAGAGAAAATTTTATCACTGATTTTTTTGATGTTGTCATCAAAACACTATTGTCTGAACATCACATTCCAGCCTGACATAGACACATATATCTGTGAAAATCCATGTACATGCAACAGCTCCTGTTAGGCAATCTCAGCTCAAAGTCAGGCTATCATTATATACCATCAAGTAGCATCTTGCCCCTTCTCTTGCACCTGAACTTGGGAAACACAGTTTGTAATAGACTACATATTTCCTGATAATAATGAGTCTGCATACACATGCCAGTGTTCAGTGGGGAGATAAATGAAATGCTGTCTAAGAAGTGAGCATCAGAACTACTAAACTCTGGCATCTGTGAGTAAGGTCTGGATTCCAGACTTTTGCCATGGGTTTTCTCATGGTTGGGCAACGTTCACAGAACTCTTTCACAAATAGATCCTCTTGTACACTATTACATGACAGTTTCAACTACTGCCTTTTAGTTGAGTCATCTGCAACATAACACTATGCTATTTTGCCACGTATTTTCACAAAATTCACAAGAGTTAGCAGAAAACTGCTATTTCAGCTATTATATTTGGGGGATAATAGTCAGTTATGTGGAAAGATTAGAAAGGAGAAGCAGACAATAAAACATATACAAATGCATATGCATAGCACAGCAACTTAGGAAACAGAGATGGAAAATGTGAACATCACATCAAGAAAAGAATTCTTCCTGAATAAAACTGTCTGAACGTGCACTAGAAAGAAGACCATATGGACTTCTTGAAAAGAGATTCTCAAATTTAATAATATGGCAAAATGCAGCCCAGTCAGCTTTCCAAAGTAATCGCAAAGCAGACCAATATCCAGTAGTTTGTTTCAGGATGTTGCTGGTAAACTTTTACTGCTAACTCTCTTTTGCATGTCTTGGTCAAATAATGCATGCCATACATTTAATGCATATGATTGACCCCACAACTCTGGAATGGTGGCTCTGATAAAAAGGTAGGCAATCTCTTTAACTTGAATCAGAAAATTAAAAGACAACTGCAACAAGACTCTTTTTTAAAGCCAGTATCACATATTTGCACAAAGGCCACATGCTGCTCTATTTTTTATTTTTTTTTTTAATTTTTACTTTGCTACTTCCTTGGAGTTAATCTGTTATGAAAAATTACTTCCCTTATTTATTTTTAAATAACGGGAGTACAGAGACTCCCACACTACAGCCCTGTGCGGAGAACTGGCTGGGTATTTCATCACAGCGCTGAGAGCCTGAACGTCTGCTAACAGGCAGTTTTCCAGCTCACTGGCACAGGCACAAGTGAAAGCAGCACATTCATTTTGTGCAATTTGCTTTACCTTCCCACATGGAGTTGGTGCATGTAAAAGGCTGTTAAGTACTAAATTATTCCTTATCAAATCACCATCATCTGGAGTCATGATCAACACTAATTAAATTACTTTCACTGAACACGGCTCCAGCCTGCTGCCTCAACTGCGAGGTACATTTTATTTTGCTTACTGTACAGTCCTAGCTAGGTACAGGGCACAGTGCTAGAAGGCATCTGTGCTGTAGTTTTAATTAAAGTTTACCTCACCTTCCTCCCAGCTTTATAAGCTAGGGTAAAGTGTATCAAATCAAGTAGGTTAACACTTTTACTTCATTTAGGGAAAGAATTACAGACCAAAATGATTTTATATTAGATCTTTATCTTAACTACAGCCAGAAAGACAACATAGCTGTAAAATTTAAAGCCTTCCTCGGGCAGTCCCCTGATACAGTCACCATGCTAAGCTTTATCTGTAACTCCTTAAATGTACACTTTTAGAGACAGAAAGGAAAATAGATAGGCTGATAAAAATACTCTGCATTTTTGGGGGGTTTTCTTGAAGGCTCCTTGCCCTTTCAGACCATATCTTATGTGTGGCTGAAGATGACAGACTTATTTTAACAAAATTTCAAACATTCTATGCAGTCTTTGTATCATCACAGAAACCCTCTGCCCATCACTTCTAATTTTAGTGTGACACTCATTCTATAGGGCATCTATTAAAAGAGAATTTAAACATACACTATTTTGCTAAACTGGATTTTATATTATGTTCTCAATCCTCTTTCTTTTGAGGAGAGCAGGGTTGCTTATTTATACAATCTAATTTTAGTGCAGCATACCAGCTACCAACACATTCAAATTAACAAAATGACATTTTAAACAACCAGCTCCTTACCACTTCTTTCTTCCTGATGGTAAATTCATTTTACTTAACCCCAGAACAAGTGTCTCAACCCTATTAAAGTAACGGGCTCTCTGCCTTAATAAAGATCTTATTAAGAAGTGACCAAGGGCCAAGATTTCATCCCGAGTGATTACTTACAGATAACTACCTCCAAACTTGAAAGCCAAACAATCTTACAACGTGTATTTAGATGGATGACTTCAACACCTCATCTCAACTGCCATGCAAAGTCAGGCTTATCGGTATCAGAAACAGACCCCTGCCCCACAGATCCTGTCTGGAGCATCTCTGAAGCCAACACAGAGATATAAGGCAAGCAGAAGGACTGCCACCATCTGTAGCAAATTGATGAAAGTATAATACATTACTGTATGCATATTCTCTATGCATAAATACATCTATTTATATCTGCAGAGTAAAAGGGCTTGCATATTATACATAATGTGCTGTTGTACAGACCTAGACTTTAGACAAAGCAATAATGATTTCACCATGAAGTAAACTCACACGTAACATGCAAAAACACAGGGTGAAACCTGCCATCCTTCCTTCGGGAGTGCTGTTCTCCCTTGCTATCTGTCAATAGCCTAATCCCTGAACACTTTGTTCATAATAACACACAAGGAAGACTCAAATGAAGAACAATTCTATTAAGAACTCTGAATTCAAAGGAGGAATTGGTTTGTCTCAGAGGAGTCTGATATGTACACTTTCAAACCTGAGAAACAGGAACTGTACCACCTCTGTACAGATAGAACTGAATCTACTTCTTTTGAGAAAGCCCTGAAATGCACTGCATTAAGCAATGGCTTAAGACGTTTTTCAATTCAAGAGATGATTATTCAAGATGAAGAAGAAATGAGGAATATGTTATGTGAAATGTCAAGTCATTCCTCCTTTGATCAAAAAGTAACATCATAACTTTCAAACTTCAGATTCCTGCCCAGAAGACATGATAAAATCTTATTTTATTTTCTGAAGAATGGTTTTAAACATATGTTTAAAAGCCATGAAATATAACTGGTAATTCAGTGACACTGGCTAATGGCAGGCAATGTTGACTCCACTGACAAGAGACAAAGATGTCCTATTCAACTCTTGTAGGTCAAGTGCATGTACTATATGGTATAAAATCAACTGACAGCAGTTGATTTCATACCACACTTCCTCCTGCTAGTGAACTCCAATGTCTCCTAACTAATACTACATTCACATGTATTAAGTTTGAGGACTGACTACCTGAAAAGGAAGTAACAGTAAGTCATGGCCTAAACATGCTGTTTCTGAGCTGATTTTCAAATTTATGCTCTCAAATAATTCTCTAAACCCAATTCTGTAAATAAACTCACTAATTCTTATCATTGATTGAGGCAAAATCTTTAATATGCAATGTAAGTTTTGAGAGATTTCTTGAACTCATTTGAATATAGGGGACTTGACTCAACTGCAAGATGAAAAGACAGATTCAAAAATACTTAAGCTAATACCACTGAAACTCTAGGTACTAGACTGACTGAGGTGACCCAAGATACTTGGTAAAATTTCAAAAGCAAGAAGAAAAGGCCCCTGTACTGATAAAGCCAACACTGTCACACTTTAAATCTCTCTCTCAATACACACAGCAATGCAGCAGGCACTTCAGATACATCAGAGTCTCTCCAAGATTCTTTTCCAGTACATTTACCTCTGCCAAGCCCTCCCCTTCCCCCAACACAGAAAAATCCATTACTAAAGGGTCTAATCTCAGCTATCAGCACAGAGTGCCTTTTATGGAGCCATTAAACCATTTCTCTTGTTTACAGTGCCCGAAGAAAGATGTGAATTATGTCTGTGACAAAACAGGCGATAACATTTCTAAACTGCTATCAAAATGCAAACTGAAATACACTTAAGGACAGGGACCCTAATTCGTGTTTTTGCCATTTTCCTCGCTCACTATAACTTAACAGCACTCACCTGATGATTCAAACAAATTATTTATGCTGTAAGTACAACAGGTAGGTATTAATAAAAAAAAAATCTGCTTTCAAACAGTTTATTGAACGGTTCGGTTCGTCAAAGAGCATAAAATGCTAGTTACATCTTAGGTGATAGAAATGACCTAGGTGCTCCTATCAGTAGACATTTTTAAAAAATCCAAATGCAACACTGTGGGTTCACATGAGTCCTGAAATGCCCTGTTTTTGCAACAGTCACCTTAACATTTGAATCATACATTCAGTGTAGGTATTTGCATATCTGATGCACTGAGCTATGAAACAAAATACTTTCTCTATAGCTCTCTAAGTGGGAATGCCAGGCTTTATATATATTTTCCAAATAGGTTTCAAAAATGTGCATTTAACTCATGAAACAATAGCCTTCTGCATTCTGGAAGGTATTTATTGATTATTTATTTCTAGATCATTATGATTTGAGCTTTAGATCTTTGTAGACAGCTACACTCTGAATTTCAACAGTCATTTAATAGGCATCAGATTAAAGACATCAGGATGCCAAAGCAGGGTGCCCTTTCAATTTCACTGTACTACATATTTTGATGAGAAGTTTTCTGGTAACTTTGAGATGCTCAGAAGACATCAGAAGCAGGTACCTGACACAGCTGACCATTCATTCATACTCTGGAGGTCATTGTGCTGCATCTGGATGTGGTATGCAGCCTAGTATATTAACAAAACCTGAAATGAAAACATCAGGTAGGAGAGGTGACAGATGAAGAGAGCTGGGACAGTAAAGGCTGGTAATCAAGTATTTCCTAAACAGTTCCCAATGATTTTGAATTAAAAGCCTATAAATACATAAGACTGCCACAGCTGAAGACAGAAGTGACTGTAAGCATGGATGACTGAGGCAAGATCTGCAGTTGTTTTCACCCTACGTGATCTCTCGCAAAAAACCATTTTGTTTCTGAGCACTGCAACAGCTGCAGAAACGAGCAAGACTTGAAGACTGTGGACTGATTTAAAAGCGGCTGAACAGATTACATCTACACAGACTCCACCAAGTTCTTCAACCATTTATCTATCAAAGTCACCTCTATCAGATCTTAGCTGAGCTCCAGTCAACTGGATTTCATTTAGGTCCTGCTCTCTGCCAGATATTGGAAGAAGTTGGTGACAAATTGAGTATCTGACACACAGATACATATCATCACTGTGGTTTCACAGACTATCCTGGCAGTTTATAGAAAAACTGAACATAGACAAGAGACCTGAACTTTCACTACCTTAAAAATGGAAGGTGCTAGCAAGGGAAGGGAGAGTGAGGATGGAAGGAATCCATGCATTCCTGTCAAGTACCTTTCAGAAGAAATACATGATCTTGATATTATTCTCCATTTTATGTTTGCATCTAGAAAACTAGAACTCCTCCAAGATGCAGAATTCAGACATAAATACAACTGGGCTCCATCTAGACATACCAACTAGTGATCGTTCACCTGAAGCAGCCTGCATGTGTGTTTGTGTATTTGTGTGTGCACACAGAGTCAAATGAAAGTAAGTATACTGAATGTGCAAGTATGCCTCTGCAATGATACATTACATATGGTCAAAATATGTGTAATACTGTAATAAAGAGCAGAAAGCTTTTCCCTCTTCACATGGATTTGTATAACTGGGGAGAAAATGGGGAAGCAGCACGCAGAAGAAAGTAACAACTCGTAAACGTGTGGAAAAGCATTCAATAAAAAGCTAGTTCTTTCTTATGTGGTAGCCTGACTCTAAGTCCAGAGAAGGAAATCTTTGGATAGCCCTTAAAACAGAGAATGCTCTGCCACCCCTTGTCTCAGTGCACTTTCTCAGAAAGTGGGACTTCATGACTGGGCAGTACTTGGAAAAGATGTTATATATGATTCCATCAATTCAGTCTTTGCTTTGGCTTCAGATCAGATCCTTCCAGCCCCTACTAGCTCAAAAGATAGAAACAGCATGGGACCTCATTTTTTGGAAGCTAGTTCTGAACGATGAGCCCAAGCACCAGCTTTCAAAGCCAACTGGCAAGAATAGAATACGTGGGCAAGATGGATCTATTTGAGAACCTTGTTTAACAAAAAGAAAATACCAGCTTTGAAGTAATCTGTCACCTTTACTGGAAAATATGCAACTACAAATGCACTTTAATAACAGTTAGAACTCACACTGCAAAATGAAGCAAATTGTTTATTTTCTCTTCCAGACTAAAGCTTACAATACTGTGCATGTCAATTAATGGTCTACTTGAATGCTGCATTGTACAAACGCTACACAGTAGTATAGCTTTTATAATCCTCAGGGGGTGGGAAAGGATGGGGGGGGAAGTGAAGAATAAAATAATTCCAAATTTGTGAATTTCTTCCAAAATTGTGGAATTTTGTCCTCAAAGCCTACATGGATTGTTCTCAGATGACACGGTATGAAAATAGAAAAAAAAAAAAAATTTGATTTTGAATTTGAATTAGGAAAAACTAGCAAGCAGGTGAAAATGAACTGTGGAAAAAGCTGGAATTTATTTTTGTTTGCTACCAAGGAGTTGCAAGATGAAAAATAACAGCTCATTTTCCAACAACTGATATTTGGAAATTCTGGACATTAAGATCTACAGTAATGCATCCATCTTAGCAAGCACTGTTTGCTGAAATAACTTGCTCTTGCTTTGGAGTGAGAGGTTTTTTTCTTTCCTAATTTTTAAACAAAAAGCATTACCGATTAATAACTAAAAGACAAAAAAATGCAGTGATGAAACTCTATTTTAAATAACCTGAATCATCTGTTCTTCTCATAATCATATAGATTATGTTAATTCTATATACTCACCATAATTTTCCCTATCCTTACTATGATCTGGCATTAACATGAAGTCTTTGAGACTAGACCTGAGACCAAAAAAAGTGTTGAAATAGAAAACAGAGTTCACTGTACCTATAGCACACCAAGTTTGCATCAGTACCCATCAGGCAGGTTTATATGAAGGCATTTGTACACAGGGAAGAGGTGACCAACAAAATCATCACTCTAATGTGCAAGCATATGCCCTTTCCTTGCAGGACAGCTTATTTGACAATTAAACATGTTGGTCCCGCCCCTGTTCAGCAAAGAAATTCTTCTAGAAGCTTCCTCACAAAAGAAAATAAGTGTCATTCTTTAACTGGAATGTTCTTTCCTAAAGCTTGTGTGCTAAGACTCTAAAAAACTTTGCCAGTATAGCTATTTCTGGGCAGCTAACCCAAGACCCCCCTGCCATGACAGATGTAGCCTCCCCGAGAGGTGGAGGGGTTCCCAGTTAGTGTGGAAGAGGAAGCACAATATTAGAGGTTATACCCATTCAGCTTAATAATTGGTTCACTGCTATAAATCCCCATTTTTAGTGCAAGATATCCCTGATTTTCTTGTCTGTGCAGTTGCAATTTCTGAAATGCTCATTAGTTACTGAGGGTACACCTGCAGCCTTCTGACACTGGAAGCTCTGAAGGCACCACTGAGATAATTCAGATATTTGTAGCCACTTGGCTTCTCATTTAAAAGGACCACGTCAGTCGAAAATTGCAGAGTATATTCACTGAGTATATTCAGTATAACAAAAATTAAAAAGCCCACCCAAAAGGGTAAGCCATCTGACTTGGGGGGGAGGGGGAGTAACTTTCAGTAAATATCAATAATAGATAACCTACTCACTAAATGCAAAGGTAGAGCAATTCCAAGCAAACTTTTCTAGAGGCTTCTAGTAAACACCTAGTTAAGGCACCATAAGTCCTTTGTCGTAAATTGACAATGTATTTGGACAGCTGCTACCTGGCTGAACTGCCACATGGTATTAGAAGACTGTCTCTACTCTTCTACCCCCAAGCATGAAACATTTTTGCACAATTTTGGTTAGTTGATCCTTCTTTGCCTCTATGCCCAAAAGATTTCTGCTTTCCAGTTAAGAATTTTCTAGAAGGTATTTTCAGGCAGCAGGAGCTGCAGTTACCAACACAGTTTCTTAGCCTCCAAAATAAGCCATCCCACAGAAATGGTGTCACAGACAATGTTTTATTCTGATTTATGTCCCCTTCCTGCAGTGTTCTCCTTCCTTTCCAGACAGTTTACCTGTAGGAGACTCACAGCTGCAGGCAGTCGAGCGGAAAGTGTTGCCAGAGGGTCTCTGCCTCCTAGCAAGTACCTCCAGAGCAAAAGTGAACCGGCTGGCAAATACCAGGGGCACTGGATAACTGAGAAGAATAAAAGGAAACTTGCAGAACACTGGTGGGAGGGAGAAGGGAAGGATTAAGCTAGGAGGAGTGAACTGGCTCACTTTGATGTCTGAGGAGAGCAGGTGAGGCAGGACGAAGAGCTGTCCCTGCCCCCAAAATAAACAGAGGCTCAGGGCTCTCTGGAGGAGGAAGCAGTAACCTAATAAAATTAAACCAGCTGGATTTTGTAGCAATTGAACTAAAACACATGGATAGCTGAAGATGATTATAGGGAGGGAAAAAAAAAATATAAAGAATTTTTAATCCCTCTACACTGGATCTGCAACCTCCGCAACCGCAGAGAGAAAGAGGGCTGCTCCTCACCTGCATTTACTTTCTATGTTAAAATCCTGGGAGGAGATCAGGGGTATTTGTTCCTACAGCTACTGATAATGTATCTGGCTCCAAAGGCTCCCAGGCACAGTGCAAGAAGAGGCAATCTACCTTTAGAGCTTCGTCTAAAGAGGAAGTTCTTAATGTAAAATCAAGCCTGGGAGAAAACTTAAATTGTATTCCTACCTGGGAATTATCAATAAAGTTAAATGCAAAGAGAAGAGCTGGCCACTATATCAGGGTCTGTGTGCTTTTCTGAGGACAGGATTTCCATTTGCAGCAATTTTCAAAATTTAATTTAAATTGTGAGAGGTAATGGCTAAGCACTACGTAACTTCCATTACCAAAATATCCAGTAATATCCCAGCATTTTACACATACACATAGATACACACACACATACTTTCCACTTCAGGTAATTTTGCAGTTTGACTCTTTCAGGTCTGGATTTAAATGGGTTTCGTAGAGACAGAATTATAAAGAAACCTCTGGAAACGATAAAAACCATTTTTCCCAAACATAAAAATAAACTTTATAACATGCCAGCTTGTATTTTTTCTATTTATTGTTTTAAAGGTATTATCAACTCTATGTTTAGAAAAGATGCCCCCAGCAGAAAACACACAGGAACTGATTCTGCCTCATTTCCCCCCTCTTATGGAAAAGTTTCAAGTTACATCAATATAATTATTATCTGAAATCTAATTCTTCAGTTCACTACCAAAAACTACTGCAAAACCTGCAGTCTCCAGTGGAAAAGGTGCGGGCCATTGAAATAAGTCAACAGTAAAATTCAGCTCACAATTTTTATCACTGATTCAACAGGGAAACAAAGACGCCATTGTCAGAAGTGGTTACGTCTGGGAACATAAAGTCATGACTATATTGAAGTAGGCCGATTTTCAAAGACTCTTAGCAAAGTGCTCCTTCTGGAGCCAGTGGAATTTTGACCACCTGCAACCAGGTGCTAGTTCTCAGCACAGATATTTAAGGCTTCTGCTGCTACTTAAAGCATTCTTACTGTATGAGACTCGCAACTGAATGTACATTACCCATACACTTGCTAATGCCTTCTGAAGCCAAGTGTTCCTGAAGTTTTATGATTATTTTATATGTGCATACAATCAGTTAAGACTGACAATTACATGGTGTTTTTCCTGTATGCATGTATGCAAATATATATATACAGAGAAAGAGACACACTAAGTTTATAGACCTGTATTAATCCAGCTCCCAAATTCTAATCCCAAATGCTTGAAACTCTTTGTCTTTACTGAATACTGACACTTTAAAAAGTCTGTGTTGTTTCCATTTCTCTTATTGCTTTGGTCACGTGAAATTTCACTAACAGATGGTTAGTAAGGAAACATTGCATTCAGTTTCAGCATGAAGACAGAGTATTAAAAAAGAATTAAACTGTTTTATCTTTTTTAGGTACACATTATAAGCAAAAAGAAAACAACCTTTGAGCAAAGAGGATCAAATTAGCAAGACGGGGAATTGTTTTGCACATGTAATTTTTCAAATGTCCTTGATGACGACTCATAATATATAAATTTAAAGACAAAAACCTGGCCAGTCAGTAACCTTCCTATTCAGTGACTGCAGGACTCGGCAGTAAATGTCACTGCTAAAAAATATTTCACTACATTAACTTACTGGCAACCACATTTGCTGAATAAGTTCATAAACAGCCACAGGAAAAAAGACAACCAGAAATAAAGCTGCTAATGATTCACTCTTTTTCAACATGCCGAATCCTCAGCTTACAGAAGAAATAGATATGTAAGAATAAAGATATCCTTTACCAAGACAGTTCACTTCTCCATTCACCTCATCAAGGTCATACTAGAATCCAGGAACAGGTAAGAGTAATGCCTTGAAGACAAAGAGAATGAAGAATAAGGGAAAGGAAAAGAATCCTTCCCAGGGAAAAGATGAGCACAAGCCTTGATAAAATAATCACTTTTCCATTTACAAGTTCAGACTAGATTTAGATCATTCCTAGAAAAATCACTGATGACTTCTAAAACTCAAAAGAATTAATAAATATAATCATTTATGCATATTTGTCAGTTAATAAATGGCTTCACTGTAATTACTTCCTAATACTGAAATGCACAGGACCAAAACAAAAGGACTTGGAACCTGAAACAAGGGCTATTTTTCCTGTATGCTTACAGAAGGCTACCTCTGTCCTACATGACATCAATGTGTCACACACTCCTCAGCACTTAACTGATGTCTTCAGTTTCACTCTCCTCCTTTTTTTGACTGCTATACCCCTTGAAAACTTCACAGCACTCTGTAGGAGAGCCTGATTTCTATCTCCAGTTGCTGAGGCAGCAAGCAGAAGTAAAACTATAAAAAAATTATACAGACTGCAAATACATTTTACATAAAGAAACACACATAATAAACAGAAGTGGATGAACGCAGCTTTCTGAATTCCTGCCTCCTTATTTTACACCATTCCAGAGCCTACAGATTTTCAAATCATTATTTAGACTGGTCTTGAAATACAAAACTCATTTTGCGAAAACGCTGCATGGAAAGGAGCTTTAGGAGAATAAGGGTTTTGTATCAAAATAGAATCACAAAGACCCTTCAGTCTGCCTTGCTTGGTTTCTGTGTGAAAATACAGCTAAAAAGTTTATGCGCACTTTGTTTAACAAAACTGGAACTGAAAAAAATGTTCTAATGCATATCATACTCTTGATGAAATTAACAAGTGTCTGGTTTAAAAGACAAATAACTGTGGTGTTAAGAAAATACTGCTGGGACCACAAGTTACAATGTGAGGATCGCTTGTATTGCCACAGACGGGACCTTCACAGAAGGAAGGAGGGGAAGCTTCCTCAGAGAGGAAATAGAAGGTTTTTTCAAAACTGAGAATTCAACATTTTGAATAAAATATGCTTAATGTTTTTGTTTTTATGTAAACAGAACATAGGAAGTGATCTGACAGCCTTAAGAAATTACCATTTGAAAGAAAAAAGGTCTACATGCTTCAACTTTGATCTACGAGACAGATTTATCACAGGACAGGATGACTGAAGTTTATTCATTAGCTGATAACCTTCACATGCAACCCAAGCCTTTAATCTGCAATAAAGTAGCAAACGAGGATGGGGCTCTAAGGAAAGGAAACTAACTCAGCTTGGCTGAGCAGGTACATGGCAGTGGAAGGGCAGGGGGCAGGCAGGGGCACCAAACCGCCCAAGAAGAGCCCTGTGCAGCTGCCTGGGCTCCCCATGCCCCACACTGCTGGGGACCACCAGGTCCAGACTGGTCCTGCGCAGTTAAACCACGTCTGCAAAAGGTGTCTGCTGTCTCTGCGGATGCCCAGAGGTGCCTTCCCATTAGCAATAAAATTCACATCACAGCCTGCTGGGCACTCTGAAAGAAAGCTTCCGCTTCAGAAGCTTTAAAAATCCAAAGCTATGTTCTTGATGGGGTCTTCTAATTTGTTTCACAGTGCTACTGCCACCACCAGTATTTACATAATCTGTGAGACACTACCACTACTGCAATCCCGGAGAATCTTAAATCTTTGCACCTTCAAAGCTGGAAATTTAGTATAAAAATACAAGCAGAAAAGCATATAAACAGAAACTGCTTATTAAAATCAAAGCAAGCCCATAAATTCCCCACTAAGATCACGAGTTAAAGACATTATGGTCGACACTCTCCCTCATGGTAAAACTTTTTCAATAATCAAATCTTGCATTTATGGTCACAACTATGGCAGATTTAAATGTTTCCAAAAATCTTCTAGAGGAAAAGAAGAAAAGCAAAATCCTTACTAGCACAGGCTAAAGCCCATCAATGAGCCACAAAATGAGTTTTCTGAAAGACACCAAATCCTAATTTCTTTTGAATATGAATTAAAAAAAAAAAAGGAAAAGAAAAAAGAAAGTTAACAGGTGGTAACAGTTTCAGTCCTGCTTTAAACAAAGGAAACAAGTGCTCAGGGATACAATGAAAGAAGCAAGGCTATCTAAGGCAACTATGAAGGGAGATAAGGTGGTCAGCATCGACTCCTCAGTCTGACCTCTCCAGCTCTTGCAACAGCAATTGCACTGGACTTTCTTTGTAAAATGCTTTTGAGATCTCCAGATAAGTGATCATTAAGAAAGCTGTGTATCTCACAACAGAGTGATACATGCATTTCTGTATCTACTTCAAACCAGAAACAAAGATGTTAAGCAACATGCCCAAGGTCATGCAAAGCTAAAGGCAGGAACAAACCACAGAGCGCTGACTCTCACAGCCCTTAAGAAAGAATCCATCACAGTCGAGCATGCACTAAAAGAAGTAAGCAAATGCCTCTGTATTTGACAACATCTGACCTATGGAAGGAAGTAGTTTCAAGACAAGTGGCAAGAAACAAAACACAGCTGCAGCAGAAAGCCCTACCAGGGAATAGCTCAGCACCAGCAATAAGTAGCACCACCTTGCAGGATATTTGTCAGACTGTCTGCTGTAGCACCACACTTGCAGAGCTACACTGAAAGAAAAGGTTATTCCAGACACACAGACACTAAATAAAGGCAAAAGAAAATAATTTTTAAAAAAACCCAAAAACCAAAAAAAACTCTCAAAAAAAACCCCAACCTGAAAAGATGCTGGTGTGTTCAACTTGCCACAAGCAGACAACCAAAACGCCAGCAACTGCAATTTCTAGAACACTGTGCACTACCAAGACATGACTACCAGCTGCCTATGAAGTGAATCATCACATTTTAAAAAGTCTTTTTTTTTTCAGTCCATTAAATTTTTTTCTAGAAGCTGCAAAATTAAACTATTCTATATCAAAACCAAAAAAAAAATCCAGTAAATACACCTCATTTTGATTTCAGTAGGCCTGTCAGAACTCCTAGTATTCTAGTGATTTCTACTTCAATTGTGTGGGATTTCTTCTCCAAAATATGTCAAAATAAGGGAAAACTAACCTCTATCAATTTCTCACCAGCTCTTGCTATACTAAAACAAGCAGAAAATGCTCTTCTAATTCTGAAATTCTCTTTTGAAATTTAAATCACAGAAAGAGCAAGAAAATAAAGCATTTTTCATCTGGTAATGCAAAAAAAAAATTCATTATTTTGCATGCTGCAAATATATAAATAAATATTAAAGCTTTTTCTCATTTAAACTGCATTTGGAATATCCTACACCATCAGTTAAAACGACAGAAGAATACAGCTACCTGAAGCCTATGTAAAGAATCTCTCTTTAACAGGCTTTTAAAGATTGCAAGCCAGAGCATCTAAAAAGCACAACCCTGAATAATTTAAGGTTCCTGGCATCTACACTGAAAGCGCTCCTTTGCTAAACCTGAAGGAACAAAAAAAGAGGTAAGAGAAAGAATAAAGGTCATGAAAGATCAGCAACAAAATCACTACTAAAAAAAAGTATTTTTTCTATCCTAAAGTTTAACCAGACATGGAGGAGAATGGATTTTACAGTCAGCCCTTCCCATTTACTGTCAACAGATGTGGTCTAACACTAACATTTACCCCTTGGCAGTGTTAAGTTAAGGCTGTGATGATCTCGGAAACAATGCAGGAACAAAACGAACAAGAAGGAAGGAAACTGATCAAGAAGGTGAAGCACAAGACAAATCCTCATTAATAGAAACTCAGTAACAAATAAAAGCCAAAACCTAGAATTTATCATTAATTTCAAATACGTAACCAACATTTCAGGGTAAAAGAAAAAAAAAGAAAAAGAGAACTCTTAAGAAATAGATCCATGCAAATACATATTATTAAAACAAAATAAAACACGATTATGCTATTAAGACACCAGGCAATCTAGTGTGGTGCAGAGTATTCCCCATTTATAACCAATTGTACCAAGGTCGCATTACAATTCAGTGTTTTGTTGACAATACCAAGTTTTCTTTGCCAACTACATCTTTTAAACATCAGCAAATCCTACCTACTTCCTCTTGTGTCTGTCACAGAAACCATCCAAACAATGGGAGCAAGTAATCTTCACCTCACCAGCTATTGACTTCAAGCAAACTGAACACTTTATTCATTTTTACTCCTGAAGTGGAAAGTCCTTGCTGTTCTACAGTATCTGAAAGCCTTGCCACTGATTACAACCAGTTCAGGATCTGGCTCCTCCTCGGTATATGAAAATGGACTTGAAACAATAGGAAACCTTATCTGAGGAAGTTAACACAGGTCACCCTTCTCCACACGTGAATACTGACTTTATATGGACAGAAAACCAACTTAATTAGGTTTTATGGATTGGATAAGAGTTAGGAAAAAGTGTCACGTACAGAATGCTGATTTAAAAAAAAAAAAACACCCCAAAACATTCACCTTTTTAGAGGAAACAGATTTTTACATCTTTGCTTTATACAACTTTTCATGTTATTGTTAAAGAATTGTCATTAGGAAGTCACTTGAATGTTCAGCAAACACGTGAACTGCATTACAGAAGCAGGTTCAAAGAGGCACAACCAAACTGTCTTAAACAAGATTTTTGAGTAAAAACCTGCAGAAGTGATTCCTCACTCCTTCTGTGGAATTTTTATTTCTTGTGAGAATGGAAATGAAAAAGTAAGAAAATAACACTTTTTAATATGCAATTCAATATTTTTCCAGTGCAACTTCAAACAAAAAAAAAAACCCAACTTTTTAATACTAATAATTAATAATAATTTAATAGATTTTTGTCCCTTAGAACTCAAGAAGTTCAGTGCTCACAGAAAGCAGAAAGCTACAAGAAACTAAACTGTGTTTTGTTTTTCAAATTTCAGCCAAACAAGCTAGTTGTTATCTACTCTAAATTCCACTCACTCTAAACAAAATTACAAAAAGGTGTTTTGTGACAGGTATGCCAAGTTAAAAAAATATTTAATTAAAAGGTAAGAGAATATGGGGCTTTGATGACAAAAAAGGTTTGAAACTGCAGGCATTACTAAGATTCTGAGGGTAGGAAGGACCTCTTTCCAGTAGACATAAAGGAGTAACAAGATAAATTTTACTTTTAAACAGGTAAACTGAAGCTTAAAGCTTTAACGGGAAGCTTGACATGCTGGATCCTTAGCTAACAGAAATATGCGTAATTCCAATAACGTCAATGATACCACATAAAGTTATGCTAGCTGTTGATCTCACTCATAATATCTAAAGCCCACACCTAACTATAAATACACGTATTATGTTTGCTTTTTGAAAACTGATTGAAGTTTAATAGCAACTCATAATTGAAATATTCATGGTCCCAAGCTAGCTTTGAAGTTAAATCCGTGAGTGGATAAAGTGGGACTGTATATCTAATCTAAACTAAATGTTTCCCTTAGTTACTAATGCCAGTGCAGTTTCACTAGTTAAAATCATTATTACAGAAAATAAATGCAAAACCCACAGCACTTTAAGGGGCAGTTAATCCTGCTCAGTGCTAGGACATAGCACATGATCTTGGCAGTATCAGTTCCTCCACCACCTTCCGCATCTTGCTTCAAGAGCTGACTTCTTCAAATCACCAAGCTGGTGATTTCTAAGCAACAAAATTTTAACCATATTGTTCCAGAACTGCTACTGTTACTGAAGCTTCCTAAGTCTCCTTTTAATGTTTCAATTTAACATCACAAGTTTCAAGTTAACAGCACAAATGTGTCTCGGCTTTAAAGCCCCTTTCTCTAGCAATGAAGCTAGAAGTAAAATGTCATTATTTTTTGTACCTGGACTGCAGATTGTAACTGTTTCACTGGAGAACTTCAGTTTTCTTTACATACTTTGCACATCACACACTTCCCCCATCTATATACAGCTCCATAAATGAAATTTCTGTAGCGAACTACAGTTTCATTTAGATGCCTTTAAACTAAAGTGGTTGTGACCCTCTTCATTGGTTTATACTTCTGTTCTTCCTCATTTTTGGGTCAATTAAATGTATTAAACACTAAATCTATGAAAGCTTGATAAATGATGAATTCTCTCCCACGTAAAAAATAAAAATATAAATAAATTAATAAATAAATAAAATTTAAATAAATGTTAAAAAAATAAGTTGAGTGCTTCTGCCAGAGTGCTGCCAGTAACAGGCTCAGTACTGCACAGTTATAGACTATATAGAGCAAATCATTATAATGGAGTTTGAAGGCAGGCTTGGATCCTAGTGAAAACAGTCACAACTGTGCTACTTCTGCAGCAGTAATTTCCCCATGGCTTTGGTTATGTTGATCTCCGTTCCTGTTTTGCAGAGCCCACAGCTACACACATTATATCCAAGTATATGTCTGAAACTCCATAACCTTTGCCAGAGTAACTCTCCAGGAAGCTCTCCTGACCTTTACTTAAGATAAAGAAACCAACTGAAATGAAGGAATAAATGTTCCTTTGATAATACTGTGTAAGCTGTGGCTAAGGAACTTTGAAACACAACAGCATTAATAAAATAGCCGTATTAGGAGAATTTCTTTATCACCAAAAGCAGTGGCCAGCTTCAATGGGGCTTTTCATTCACAGTCCACAAATTATTTTCCAAGAATCATTGACTTGTTGTGCAACGATAATTGTGGGTTAATAGAAGCCCCAGCTGAACTTTGTACTCTTACACAAAGGATATATGCATGAATGACTATATTTGGACACTGATTTTCAATTTATAGATGGTTTTGTCTTTCATATTATAGTGTAATTAAAGAAACAAAAAACAAACAAGTCTTTGAAGACAGAGGAAAAAATTCCCTCTGTTATGTAAGGCAATTTTTAAAGTTTAAAAGTGTTCATGATTGTTGGTTAGCATACATACAGGAACTTAGAGAGAAAAACAAATTTAAATTGTTGCTGTGCAGGGATACTATCCTGCACAGCAACAATTCCAAGGAATTAAAAAAAAGTGTGGGCTTTTTTTTACCTCACAAAATGCTGTTATAAATATTCTCAATAAATTCTTCTTAAACAGCTTCTTAATAACTGGAAAAAATAATCTAAAAGATTTATAGGAAAATTCAGCAAGTGCGAATTTGTTTCTGGGGTTAAAGACTATTTTAATGCAATTCTTCCTAATCTTGCTAATATTAATCGTAACCTTTCAATACACGAATGCTGTGTTTAACAGCTATCTGGTTTAGTGAACTGCAGTAATTCACTCCAATAGGATAAACTATTTAAGTTATTTAGCAAAATGTGAAAGCTACCATGTGCTCTGCTTCAATCAGCAGACACTGTTTAGAAGAGACCTCTGATGACAGGGAGAAGCCTTGCCACGAAGAAGAAAAGTGCAACAAGAAGCTCCAAGAAGCCTGTGACTGTCAGATGTTTCTCATGCAATGCCCTTGCAATCACCCAATACCAAAGAACAGCAGGTACAGCACAAGGGAGCCAGCATTTAACAGAATAGAAGTATTTTAATAGGTAAAGGCAAGACTTGAGGGGTACAGGCTGATATAAATAAGTTCAGGCTCTTGTTCAGTAAGTGGAAAACAATGCAAAGCACCCAGCTTAACATAACTCCTGCTTTCACCGATTAACTCAAAGGAAAATACTGTTTGAGCAAGAAAATGCCACATGCTAAGACAACTTGAAAATGCTTCAGCTGTGGCTGTATTTGATCGATTATGTTGAGATTTTTATTTATTTATTCATACACAAAACATGTTGAGCAGCCTGACTTCTGCTCAGCAGAGATGCATCCTACGTCCCACAGTATCTGATCTGTACCGGTTAAAAATCTCCTCTGCTCACTCTACAGACAAAGAAACTCCTTCTACCTCCACAACCTAAGTTTTTCCATGCTTTCCTGGGGCTGTGGGTGGAAATGACAGGAAAGGGCTCCCTTTCTAAGGTTATACCTTCAGCCCAAACAAGTTCTTTTGGCTGCACATCAAAATACCACTTGCTTTATCTACTCATCACCCTGATGTCACTGACCAGTAAAAGGAGCTATCACATGACCACAGATGACACAATAAATAACAAATATGAAGACACAGATATAAATATACAGACATATATATATTTTAAGAAAGTGATGATTCGTAGTGTACTTACAACTTTCAGCCTGATAGTCTGGCACAAACTGCTCATCATTGTCAGGTACCTGAGCTGAAGATAGGAAAACAAAAACAAAACAAACAAAAAAGCAAGAATTAAAATAAGCCATTAAAGCATAAATAAAAAATTCTTGTGCTTAATTCAAAGCACAGTCAAGTTTAAAATTATGATTTTTTGTTTCTTTATTGTTGAGCATGAAAATCAGGCAAGAGCATCATTTTAATATCAGATAAACCCCGGGGTGAAGATGTGTGCTGCAGTGAGTTCAGAGAAGCCCCGACACAGAGCAATGGAAATGGGAGGATGTGGAGACTCACCAGCCCTACCTCACTCCCTGTACCAGCCTCTGGACCTACCATGCCACTGGTAAAACTCATCAGTGCTCATTTTCAAAGTATCTGCACATAAAGTCCACATAAAACCAAATCCTATGATTAATGCTTATGCTTCTTTAACCTGAAACTACCACACCTTCGGCTTACTTAAAAGTGTTTCCAATTGTTCGTGGCACTCAGCCAACACAGTAGGGATTTTCTGTAATAGTTTCAAATATTCAAAATGAAGTATTTTACAAGACCACAGAATTCCTAGTTCAATGACAGCATTTCAGACATTGAAAAAAGATTTACTTAAAGCAAAAACCATTATTAATATCCATTTGCCTTATGTAAGATCGTCTTTGCTTTTCGGAAACTTCCATCACAAACCTGAGCTATTAAGTACAATCATTTCACGGTCTGCTGATAGATAATTTTGCTCCTCTGGTACCACAGTTCCTTTTTGTTGTGTATCTAAGACATTAGCCATCTCTCAAATTGTGTGGTAAACTCATTTAAACCATTTGAGCTGAAATACCACTAAATGTTTCTTATAGGCGAATACATTCAAATAACTGCAGAACATTACGCTGAGAAACAGCATCCTCGGAGCATGACTGCTTCTGGTACATCACGAGAGAGATCCAGCTTATCATCTCCTAACTTTGTCATCTTCTCCTCAACATACACACTAACTGGAATCACCACAGCAAAGCTGCATGAAATTATCATTTAAAAATACTTTACACAGTTCCTGTCTAAAGACAAGCAAATAATTCATATGATCCTAATTAAAAGTTAACATCTGCCATGATCTGGTTACCCAGCAAGATATAAAAGGTAAATGCTGCTTACATAATCATTTATCAAAACTGTAACTATCAAATGTTCTCAAATAGGTTAAATGACAAAATGTAACTTAAATGCCCTTCCAAACACTTTCTAGTATAGGAAGTGCATATTCCCCATTATATATGTGCAATTGCTATCAGTTTTAATATAATTTGTTTGAATTAAAAAGATATATTTAATTAAAATTACTCACAATTATTTCGAATGTGCACTACAGTACTCTTCATGGACCAGATCTCCACTCCTTACTCAGGAAATATTTCTAATGACTTAACTGGAAGTTTTTTTTCCTGGGTAAAGAGTTCAGAATCAGGCTCATTAAACTGAAAAATTATTTGCTCTGGGTTTTAAAATAAATTTAAAATCCTACTGTCTTAATTGCAGCAAATACCCCTTAAAAAGAAATGACCTTGGAAATGTGCAAATACAGATTTGAAAAGAAGTGTGAGTAAGATAAATACACTAAGTGTAATTAGCCTTAATTTGAAAAAAAAGCATAGCTACCGTTGCTTTGTTGTTTGAGTTTCTAATTTAAAAAATCCCAACAAAATCAAACATGGCAGTAACCCATCCTTTTAGAATAAATCAGTACCTCTGAGGATGTGTTGGCTCCTCAAAGTTTGAAGCTGCATAAAACACTACCAACCCAAATATTCCCAGCATTTTGATGTATTCAATTTCTCTTTCTTCCAGAGAAACCACAGAAGTTTTACCAAGCATGAACTCAGGGACAGGATGAGCCCAAATACTAACACTCCGCAATTTCTTACGTTTCATGCAATTGACTACATATGGATGTTTGGCATCTTCCTTACAAAAATGCCAACTATTTGACTGTCACAGAAAAATGTGATTATGAAATCAAGGTCTTCTACTTAAAAATCAGTTCCTAAGATTTCTTATATTTCCAATTGTTTTCGAAGCGCCTGTGAGTGCATTCAGAGTTGAAGTAATTGAATCAAGTAACTTCTTGTTTACAGAAGACATCCCACACATTTTTCTTAAGCCAGCCATCATTTTAAAATGCAGCAAGGAGCCTAGCAGAATTAATTTTTTAACATGCACCTGCATTTTATATATACATGTATATGTAGAGATATAAATATAAATTTGTGAATCTAGGATATTTTAAAAAGCCTCAAAGAAAACAAAACCCCTCCTGTTTAAATAAAGAGGCTGCATTTAGTGATTGCAGAACTGGGTTTCCAGAGAGCGTACTCGGCACACTGGACAGCTTCACCAGTGCTTCATTCTGGTTTTATCAGTTTAATTTGACTTAGTCCAGAAAAAATTCTGTTGTAGAGATTTATGTATATTTCAGTAAGCAAGGTCCTTTTTTTTTTCCCCAGCCATAGAGCAAGAAAAAAACAAAATATATCTGGTTGAACTGTCATGGAAACCACTACATTACTGCCATTACCCCTGATTTGCTCTTGTTTATGGAGTAAACAAGAATAATGTAGTTCATTCATGGATCCCCAAAATTTATGAAGGCATATTTAATAGAGACAGAGCACATCACTTTATCGGTACTCTAGAAGCAGGTGGAGGCTACGCTGTCAAAATTTACTTAAAATGCAATATTAACATAGCCTTAAAAGCTTCTGTAGAGAAAGGAACACAGCAAGTTAAGAAGTGTTTAAAACCCTGCCAAATATCAACAACACAAATAACAAAACATTCAAACTAGAAACACGCATTTCCTATTGGAATGTAAATTTAGTAGCATCAGTACCTTAGAAATGAGTCCCCAAGCCTATATGGAGAAATTAAAAGGACCTGCTAACTGGTGGAAATGAGAACTTAAATTATTTCTTCACCTAATCTGATATTATTCTTAAACAAGCAGAACTGAAACTTGCATATGATCACACTGCTGAAATGCAAGCACTCCTCATCATACAGACTCCTTCCACCAGCGTCTCACTGTGAGACACTATATCATTGGGATGTATCATCCCATTACTCAAGCAGAAGAGGGCTTTTGTACCTGGATTTTGGATAATTACAGGTAGATTTTGCAGCAAATTAAATAGGCAGGTAAAGACACTTCAACATGAACGTCTGAAAGGAAAATGTAACTTGCAGTGTCACAGCTGTCTACACATTTATACACAGAGGCCATTCATTTCCTCTTTTATTCAAATATTGCAACTTAGCAAGGCTGCCATAAAAGCTTCTGTTAACATACACAAGACACAATGCATAAATCACCAAAACTTTTTTTTTTTTACTTTGCCATTCAGAGGGAAATTGAAAAAAGATATCTGAAATGATCACTCATCTGAATGAGAACATTTCCTTGAGCTACTTAATTATGGGGGTTTGAGAAGGAAAGTATATTCCAAAAGAATAATAAAAGGTTTTGAAGGATATTAAGCATGTGGCTTTTACTGCTTGTAGCAGAAGCAGCTACATTAGTTCATTCCACATTCAGAGCCATCAAGTCTCTCAGACTCCTGAAGCAGACAACATCTGCAGCATAAACTATCCAACTCAGCCTAGAATACTACAAAAGTTTTCTTTTTCTTCTGACCATAGCTATAGTGTCTCAAGAGGATTTGGAAAGCGTGCAGAAATGTTAATAATGATCTTGAAGATGTTATCAGTTTAGGTTTTACGGTTTCACTACCTACTGAGCTATGCAAACATTCACAGCACAAAAATACTTAATACTTGTTTGTAGTTTTTAGAGCTTTAAACACTCTTTGAAAGGCTGAACTGACAGCTCATTTTGCAAAGGGAAAGCAATTTGGAGGAAAAAAAAAACTTTAGAACTCGGGCCTGTTAGCTTGCTTTCATTGCAAGTAAACAAAAAGTCCCCATTAACAAGCATCCAGGACAAAAGGAGTTAATATTTAATTAAAACCAGCTCTATCCACTGTAACAATGACCTGGAGCCAAACAAGGCAGAAGATGTATGAGTCATTCTTTCTGCCAGTGAATGAGACAGCTGATCTCCGAAGCAATTCCTCAAGACAAGCAGTCAGAACTGGAGTTCTGCCTCCATTCACAAAAACACAGTCCAGCATGAACCATGTGGCCCCAACCACAAGCTTTTCATGTCACACCCTTCCAGAAAGCTACAGCAAAGTAAACTTGAACTTTAGGCATAAACACAGTGATTTCACTGCTTTGTCTCAAGATGCAGCACAGACCTGCTGAGGAACGTTATTTAATAAATGAAAAGTTAAGCAAACTATAAAGGGCTTAAACTTAACTCTTCCTTCTCCCATTCACAAACTGCTTCCAAAAGCTCAGCTGCACTCCAGAGAAAGGTGTTCCTGTTAAAAAAAAACCTGGAAACTTTCCAGAAAAACAAGAAGCTGAAAATGCTTCACTTAAAACTTTATTTTGGGTAGCAGAACACTTCCTGCGGTACTGTGTGCTCTGACCTCATGCTTCACTTTTAGAGCTAAGAGCAATTAGTTTTAAAATATCCATCATTTATTCAAAGTGGCAAAAGAAATTGAAATGACAGGAAATTCTATATGAGCAGTATTTTGGCCTCAGCTAAAATAAGACTTTGGGCCTCAACAGTAATGGGTCTATTGAGTTTTCTTTGATTCATTGTCACTTCTGAATATCTGAAAGATTGGCTAAATTGTAAGTATTCCTGCAAGAGCTGCGGTGGGGGGTGTTGGTTGGTGGTTGTTCTTTTTCCACAGGAAGAACTGTTTCTAACAAAGATGCATTGGGAAGGCAAAACAGTGATGAATTTCAAGATGGTAAAAAATATTATTTCCCATAAGCACTGGATTTGCTGTCAAAACAACTCCAAACCCTTTTTACAAAACGTGAGATGCTCTGACTAATAAACTTAAATGCAGCTCAAAACTAGCTCCAGATCTCAAAATTCTTCCTTATGTGAATAATCCCTAGGAATATGAAGATGGGTTTGCAGAATCTGCTCTTCATTTGCTGCTATACTACAAATGAGAAAAAAACTTAGCTTAAAAGAAGTACTCACATGTAACATTTTGCTACATGCCTCATGGTTAGCAAACCCCACTATGCTTTTAAAAATTATTATTTTGAGTAAAATTATTTACTTTTCTAGCAAACAAGAAAAACATGAAAAAGTTTGTTACTACACAGACTTTCAGACTGTAGATTTTTGGTGGGTTTATTTCTTTTGGATTATTTTTTAAATAACATCCCCTTCCCTCCCATTTTGCCCAATCTGTTCTTTTTTTTTTGTGCAGATATTTATGATCACAACCCGTGAGTATTAGAAAATCAAATCTATCAGATCACTAGAGTCCATAAAAAAAAAAAATTCTCTGTATTACAACCTGAAAGTGTTTTCACTGCTTTTAAGAGTTTGTTCCTGTCAGGCAGATTTCAGCCATGGAGGTATTAAATTACTATTTCTTGACTCTTATTGCTCCTATAAAAATGTGGATAGTTCTTGAATGTGGCTACAGACCATCTGCCTGACACCGGGTAAATTTTACAACTTTCTGGTAGAAAAGAGTTAGTTAGTCAGATTAAACAAAGCCACTCTAATTAGACTAATATTTGAAGATTCAGTACTTTCTTTTATTAAAAACAATCCTTCAAGAACTAGAAACTATTTCCTTTCACACCTCCTCATTTAAGAAATAAACTACCAGTCAACACCCACTTAGACATCCCTGCAACACTAGTGGGTCCTTCACATTAGGAGAACAGAGGGAACAAACTTATTTTCTCAAGTTCATCCCAAAGTTGGCCTATAATTATTTGACAGAAGTAACTTTCTTTCAGATACTAAGAAGCAGTTTCTGAATACTAGTAGCCTGAAGAAGCCATCCTCTCAATTTAGCTGAGCTGCGGTAGAGACATGAACCCGTTACCTGTAGCTGTTGTTTCAAACCACTTACTGTTTACTTAATCTTTTTGTATGTTTTTCAAATCACACAAACACTATCTTATTTTTTAGTATATTACCATCTGAGCTTATTATCTATTGCCTAAGAAGCAGATCTAGTGCATATATTTATTATTTGTCTTTGCTTGGGATGGTTTTTATGTATCTCGAACAAGCTGGAGGAAAAATTAGTATCTAAATAATATTAAATAAAAATCTGAGGTTTTTGTTAATCTATTATTCCCCAAAACCGAATGCTTTCACCATAGAAAGGAGACACTCACTCACTAAGAATTTGTTCTCCATTTTTTTCCCACAATAAGAAGGAAGAGCTACCATGACAAGGTAACATTAGATTAATATTTTAACCATTTTTTTCAAGTCACTGAACAATTGCTACCTGACAGAACCAATCTGATTCCAAATACATGGAATCAATAAAGTCATTTTATAGTATTACCATGTCAAAAATGTTGCCACTCAGTTATTTAAATATAAAACAAAGGATAACATCCAAATATTTGCCTTGGTTAGCAATAGGCAACTTTAATTATTTCAAGATTTAACATTGAAAAAATTATTAAAGGCTTCCCATTTTCAATTTCTAGCATCAGAAAACAGTTATACTCTATCTTCTGTCTTGCACAACAGTTGAAATGGGGTAACCTTATTCAGAGTAAGTTCTACATCAAAATAATTTAGATTCTTTCTTAAATATATAATACTACATAGAGTAAGATGCAAAACTCATTTCCATAAAAATCTACTATGCAGCTAGTGGAATACATTTGTGAGCTCTCTGTAAGTAGTATTCGACTTGTTAATTATGTAATAATAAAATATTAAACAGGTTACTGAATTGTTTACATTTGGATTAATGCTTTAATACAAGTGAACCTCCCACCATTTCCAAGACAAAAAGAATACATTTCTTTTCTGTTTACTTGTTTACCACCAACTTGTCACAGGTGACACTGACTGTAAAAATCTTCAGGCTAAAATATGTGATGCAGTAAGGACAGCTTCAGGAAAAGCAAAACAAAGGAAAGTCCACAAGCATTATTTTTGTGTGTCATAAAATGCAACTCACTTTCCTCTCCTAACTAATAAGTAGATTTTTGACCTGGTTACTCCCCAGTGGGGATCTGAACTAGTGGGAGAAACCTGGTCAGCTGCCACCGCTTTTCATAAAAAGGGTCAAGATGTTTTAAAATTTCATGGTCATTTCCCTGGCCCAAGAGCATTATGAAAAGAAATATGTAAACACTACTGATGCTGCCAAATTGGCAGACTTCTAGCCTAGGAAGGTCCAGAAGAACATAAATGGACACATCTAGCAATGGGTAAACAAGTCTGATTTCAAAATCTGTTTCCTGGCTAAGCTCATCCATATAGACATTTGAGCAGAGCTACAATGTCCTCAAACACCAGCATATCAGAAAGACTACCACAAGTTGTTAAGGGTGGGTATTTTTCAAAAAACTTTGGGATCAAGCTAATAGCTCTATATTTGATGTCCTCATCTTAACTTTTTATTCAGTTTTAGTTTAGCCTTAAGGAAAAGCTGTGCAAAGTTTGTGCTTCGTGAAACAGTTAAAACCATAGCATGGCCCAAAACAGAGATTTCTTAAAGTATTTCTAGAACTCTAAAAAACCTGTAATATTTAGTTGCAACATACTGTGGACAAAAAGCGTTATTTAGCTTTATTACTTTCTGCTAGGTAAAAAAGTAACTTTATTTTTTTTCATTTTTAATCATTAATCATCTCAGATTATTTTATCTGTCTTTATAAAGGTTATTCAACCTAGCTGACATGGGACTAGACACCTTCTCTCTCAAAACCTATCTAAATTTATTCAGTTAAATACACTCTGATAAAGAGGTTAAAAGGCTCTTAAACAAGTGATTCTAGTCTAAAATAAGCAGTGCCTTCAAAATAAAAATTGCTTTTACATTCATTTATGTACCTATGGAAATGACCAAATTAGTTTTAAATTCTGCATTATTTTTCAAGCTTCCTTTATTATCTGCACATGCATTATGAATCTGCCTGTATTTTTCTGACTGAAGATCAAAGAAATTTAATCATTTTTCAGAAGCAAAACCATCCAGTGAAGAAATCAAACTAGAAGTTAACCTCCCCACTAAAAAATAGTATCTTTTGAATAGAATTTAACATGGTTCTGATTTGCTAACATGAATAAGATGATACAATGCAAAGAGTTCCTGAGGAAAATTATCACAGGGAGACAGCTACAGTTGCATCTGACCATTATACTACAAAAATGATCTTAGTACAGGACATCCTGGTTTCAATTATTAGGGAAGAACTGTATTAGTTCATAAAAATATATCCTCTGTTCCATTAATTTCAGGAGGGCTTTTTGATTATACACAGAATAACCCTATACTACAACTAATACTAGCAGAATAAAAATGTCATCAAAATAAACAATACCTCACAACTTACTTATAGGTAAAGAAACTACACAAAAAGCTGTTAAAACAGAATCAGGACATAAGAAAATAGTCATAAGCAATATTTCCCTCCTTCTATGAATAGCAACAGCAAGCATTTCACCCCAATATCCCTCCTTTCAAAAAAAAAAAACAAAAACAAACCCAACAAAACCAGAACATCTCTTCTATAAACAGCTGTGCATAGTCCTGTACAGGAAAAAAATTAAACATATGTGAATACTCACATTCATTTAAATCAGGATGAATTTGGAGAGATTATTTTAACTTGCATCAAATTTATGTCTATTTCAGATGCAGAAGTTTACATTAAAAAATTGACCAGAAATATTAAGAACAGATAATGCACAAAAATCTTTATGCTTCAAATAAACAGTACTGCAGATATCAAAGGGGAAAAAAAACCATAAAATGTTGCTGAAAACAAATAGACTTGAATGAGCAGAAAGGTACCTTGCAACTTGTTAAAGTTCTCCTAATGCAGCAGCACATTTTTGTTATTGTTAAATGAATCTCTCAGCAACTACTCAAAATTCAGATTTGTACATTATTGCTCTTAAACCTTCTCTCTTCACTAGAATGTGCTCTGCAAGATTATTTGAAATACTTAAAACAACATGCATGTGAAAAATAGACCGATGTTAGTTTTCTAATCACCCGGTACAGAATCTCACAACTACAAATACAAAGACAAAAATAACATGCAAAATATTTAAAGGTTTTTGAAAAAATAAAAAGGAAATAAATAAAAAGTACTGGTTAAGCATACACACCTAATGTTCTGTGTTGTGAACAAGGTGGAAAGAAGACACTTGCACTTAAATCTTGAAGCATCCCGTCCCGATGAACCCAGAGAAACTAATTTCTGCCATCAGAAAAGTACTCCACCAGAACACCAAATAATTATATGTGCTGCTGAAAAGGAAACAGCTAGCCCAGTTCTGGCTGTATGTAGTCTCTCGAGGTACAATAATATAAACCTGATCAATTGCAATTAAAATCTGAACAGAGGCTTAGAACTTGAAGTCTTGGTGCATTAGTTCTTGCCAAAAGCAGATGTGATTGTGAGCTGGAAGCAATTTCTCCTGGTAATTTGTGATGACACTGGGTAGAGCAGCCCCAGAGTCCCCAAAGACAAACTCATCAGAGGCTCTAATGTATGCATGACACATGAGGTGGCTCTTTTAGAGCTCAATTAATTGGGCTGAACATTAAGACAGCAAGTTCAGGACTTTTTTTTTCCCCTCCAGAGTTGTTTTTCCTCTTTTTACAAGCAGTTTTTTCCCTTACCTTCTGCAAGCCATGTCTCCTGTAATTGGCTCAGATCTTGAAAGAGTTCTGCAAAAATATAAAGACATGGAAAAAAGACTCACACCTTTAATCTCTTCACAAGACTAAAATATGTTCAAAAATATATTTTTCCCTAAGAACAATATACATTAATTCTGTTTTGGCAGTCAAATGTACAGACAAAGCAGGCATTTTGAAGCATCAGTTAGTGATTTTTCTACACCTATTAATTAAACCCCAAGCATTTACTGTATTTTCAGCTCCTGAAATAATAATCAGACTCTTAACAGAGATCTGTAGTATAAAAAGGCTCATTCAGCAATACATAGAAAAGTTAAAAATTATAATATTTCTTACAGGTGAACTATTTCTTCATATACAATTCAGGCCTCCTCCTGTAATATCTGCCCCAGATAAAGCTCGGACTTCCACAGTTCTGCCTGAGCAATAACTGAGTGTTTTTAATAGTAGGGTCATAACTATCATATAAAAATTCTGAAGCCATGACCTGAGATGCTGCAATAGCAAAGAGAAATGGGAAATCTTTTGTACTTCCCCTTATGTTTTACTTCGTATGCCATGAGAATCACCACTATTTCCTCTGTGCTGTACTCACTGTACTTCTTTAAAGCTAAAACCACTTTCTTCATGGACTGAATTTTGCAGCAGCTTATCTTTTGCAATTCACTGAAATCAATTACTTATAATGGGTGTAAACCAGAGCAGCATTCGGCTTACTTGCAAATCTCAGAAACTCTGCTAAGACTAAGTAGAATATTTGAACTAACAAATGGTTTATTTTTAATTTACTGTATTTTGAGAAAGACTTCCTCTTTTATGAATGTTGACAAATAACTATTTACATATACTTAAATGACAGAGGCTATTTATTCATCCTGTGGACTGATACCTCACATTCACATCAGGAAATTATTTAACTGCAAATCAGAAAGTTGCTTTCTTTTCAATCCACTTTTCCAGACAAGTAGGGATTTTGAAAAGTGTGTCAATGTGTTCTTACCCTGATAATATTTATATGGGAGTAAGTTACAGGCCTCTACATATCTTCCTGTATGTCTTATGTACTTTCAGGGCTGTAGGCGTAGCATATGTACAGACCTCGTAACCTAAAGAAGTGTTAACAGCTATTACCAGCCTACAGTTCCCAAGCTACAATCCTGAGTGGCTACTGATGGGGCTAAGTTACAAATCCTTGGCCCTCCAAAACTTTCTCCACTCTAGGCTTCCTTAATCAAAATTCCCTGGATCTTTAACCCTGTTAAGTGTTATACAACAAGAGAAACAGGACAGCAGACACCAGAAGCCTGACTATACAGTAAAGCCGGTGAAAATCAAGTCTCCACATTCTCTCACTCCTGCTACCACCAGTGAAGACATACCAGGAGAAAGGACATTAAAAGATGGGAGGGATGAAGAATGACTGAATCTGAAGAGGCCTGATGGTGAAAACGCCAGGTGCCATGACTTGTGTCAGATGCTGCAAAGGCTTGGCCTCAGTGCATGACACCCGTGTGCCACATGTGCACAAAATGCAACAGGGTAAGTCAAGGAAAGACTTTCAACTTTATAAATTTATTGCCTTTGCCAGTTTGTTTTGCATTAGTAAACGTAGTTTTCTTGTCTTGATTATTCAGATTGATCTAGACATATTTATCTCCAAAATAAATAAATAAAGAGCTCTCAAAAAGCTTCTCTACATTAGTAAGAAAGGGAGAAGGAAGAAGGGGTGGGGGGGAACAACAAGCCCTCACCTTCTGAATCATGAGCCAGGTCTCTGTTAATGAATTTTCTTTTCCTGACATTTGTCGGTCTCTCATTACAGTTTCTCCCACGCGGATTCTATATACAGGAAAGATCAGTTACTTTAGAAATCT
The DNA here is from genome assembly GCA_013396875.1 of Vireo altiloquus. Taxonomy (NCBI): domain Eukaryota; kingdom Metazoa; phylum Chordata; class Aves; order Passeriformes; family Vireonidae; genus Vireo; species Vireo altiloquus. Next base: position 534,279 of record VZRF01008090.1, read on the forward strand.
GAGGTTTGAGATTCAGTTGGGTTTGTTTTGGGCTTTTTTTTATTTAATCAGGAATACGCAAAGTTGGCATAAATTCTTTACATTTTCAAATAGGGAAATGGTCGTCTTGCAAGCCTTCTATTTCTAACAAAAGATATTGCTGAGCACCTAACATCCTCCAAAAGATTTCTGTGTCTAAATGCAACACATTTCTATCTATCTATGCAGACATCTATTTGTACAGATACATATACAATGTGCTCACGCAGCAACACAATACCAATCGTATTTTTAGCATCCAAAGTATACAAACCTACACAATAGCCCATAAATCCCCATAGCATAAGCTGTGCAGGACAACCCAGATATGATATTTTAATAGACTGCTTTGTTTCCCTGTGTTACTTATAAAATTGTTTGCAAAGTCCTGAAAGAAAAAAAAACAACAGAGAGGGAAAAAAAAAGGTTAACGTTTGCCTCAACTTCATTCTTCTGAACGTTGCAGGCAAACGCAGCCAGAAACTTTGAATGCAGCTGCTGCTGCTCTCGCCTCTCTCATCCGCTAATCATGTGCATGATTTTTTAATCATCCCAAAACTGTCTTTAAAAGAACACGATGCTTTATTGCAATAACTAAGAAGATAGGCTCATCTTGCAAGCAAAGCTCCCAGATGAAGAGTCGTCCCTACAGCCGTAACAAAGCAGAGACTGTGTCTGTAAAACTCCCCCACAGAAATAAGTCGGAGTCAAGTTTATAAACACCAACTTTGAACTGATCACTCACATTGGTGACCATGTAAGGCACTTGCTGGTCATAAAATCCATCCATTCTGCAGCTCTTCCACGAGTCTTAGTGTTTTATTTACTGGGCATTTGATCTGGAGATTTCCTCGGGATCTGGACTCCAATCAGCCTAGAGGGGAATACAAGATGGCTTTTAGATTTAAAAAAAAAAAAAAAAAAAAAAAGCAAGCAAAAATGAACTGCTTGCATTTGCATACCTAATTAACCTCAAAGAGTCCCATTCATAAAAACAACCCTCCCTTCTCTGCCTTCACCTGGGTTACACGCTCCTGCCAGCAAAACGCGGAGCAAAAGCACTGCGCGGCGGCGGCGGCAGCCGGCGGGGCGAGAGGCAGGGCTTTATTTACACTGCGCGCCGCACCCGCGGGCGATCCGCGCCGGCGGCAGCCGCGGCTCTCGCTAACGTGAGCTCAACTCGTAATGGCGAACGCGGGGCTGGCCGCGCACCTCGCGGCGGCGGCGCCCGGCGGCCACGCACACACCGCACACCCCCACACACACGCGCGGCCCCCCCGCCCCACGCACCGGCCACCTTCTCCCGCGGGACCGCTCCCGCAGCCCCACCGCGGCCGCGCAATTCCTGCGGGGCGCCGGGCAAAGTTGCGGGGGAAGACCCACCTGAAGGCCACGCGCGGCGATCGGCTGCAAAAAATTCCCTCCAAATTTAATAAAAACATTAATTATTCCCCGGCACTTCCCCCTTGGAAGCCGCGAGCGCCACTGACAGAGCTCAATCCCGTGGTTTTTCCTCTCCTCCTCCTCCAGGGGCCCCCGAGCCGCGCCGGCGGATCCCCGCCGCCCATTGGCTCCCCGCGCCCCCCGNGCTGCCCCGGCCCGCGCCGCCCGCCGCTGAGGGCACTCGGCCCGGGGTGCCCGCCGCTGTCCCGGGGTCCTGCCGCGGGCACGCCGCGTCCCCTACGCCCCCCTGGGGTGGCAAGGCAACCGCTTCCATTCACAAAAAAACAACAAAAAAAAACAAACCAAAAACATTATTTAAAGAAAAAGTTTCGCCTCCCCGACTCCGTAAAGCAAAACACACCCCCCACGCACACGCGTGCCCTTTCTGGTGGCAGAGCCGCCCCGCAAAGCGCCGCGGGCCCCCGGAGGTGAGCGCGGCGAGAGACACTCCGTACCGGTTTGCCCGGAGCTGGTGGCGTCCCAGCGCTCATGCTTGCTCCACGTTTGGGGCTTTTTGTTGGGCGTTTTTGGTTGGCGGTTTTGGGTCTTTTTTTGGTTCTTTTTTTTTCTTTCGTTGAATCATAGAAAGCAATTTTTATTTCTACGAGGATGACATAATTCCTAGGTTTTGTGGGCAGAATTTGGCAGCACCCGTACACCGGATCTAGGGGAATTTTTGGTGTAGTGGTGCCAGGACCTATCAAGTTCAGGAGTTCTGAGGACTTCACTAAGAAAACAAGCTTTCTGTTCTTTGGACAGAGTGGGTGTTGGAAGGCTGTGTCCGAAAACTCTTGCCTTTCTGAACTGCCAAAATGCACCAAAGCAGATTGTGTGGTTTCGTAACAGCTATATTTGTCCTCTCTTTGAGCAGTGAATTCCAGGTATCACAGCAATCAGGTGGTAAATTTAGGTATTCATGACGCTGTCTTGCTGTGAGATATGAAGTTTCATATTTCTATGATCTGATGTAGTTCAGCATTTAACAAGCAGAGCCCTAATCTAGCAAGTCCAGCTTCTCACTCAGCCCTTTCTGAGGGTTCACTTTGTAGCTGATGGTGTAAAGCCAACTAAAGAAACTGGCTTTTGCATAATTTCCCTGTGGTGGTTTTAACAATATTCAGGTTACTTCTTCTGTACTACTTTGTTTTGAAAATTATAATTGTTTCATTACACTCTATTCTGGAGCATATTACTTTCTGCCACAACAATGTTATTGTTCTCTTTTCTGATCTCACTATCCATACTCACTTGACACTTGTCCTGTCCAGCTGAGGAAAAGTACTATGTTCCCACCACTTCTGTCCTTCCCATACGGCCTTCCTAGGGAAATCATCTGCCACCAGCAGCTTGTTTTCTGTGTTCTTGTTCCTTCTGTTTTCACACACCCATCGCAGCATACCTGGAATTACAAGAGACAACGATATTCTAAATGTGAAAACCAATAATAATTTTATTGTGCTCTTGACCAAGTCTCTTGGTTTCTGTTCCTGTAAGCCACTCTAGTGATAACATAATTGGTAATTCTACCCTTCTGCCATGGGCAGCTCTCACTAGACCAGATTGCTCAAAGCTGCATCCAGCCTAGCCTTGAACACTGCCAGGGATGGGGCATTCACAGCTTCTCTAACAAGGCTATCATTTTCTTGTTTATACCCATACTCAGACTGGAGCAGCTGCTGAGCTTATGGAAAGGCTGTGGCTACAGATACGACCCTGGGAAGCAAGTGACCACTTTAACCCCTGGACCAGCAGAGCTGATGAAGCCACTGTCTCCAGCTGACCATCCCACCCCACTGGATGGATATCTTGAGGCACCCATCAACCAGCTCCCAAAGCACTAGGCTTTACCACATAGCCTTCTAAAGCAAAATCAGTAATGGATTTTCTTATCTTTAAACAGTGCACTAAAATGTTTTGGTGTGTCGGTCAGCCAAGGTAATTAAACCAACATCAACTGAAGTTTCCAAAATGACCTCAGATCCATCACATACTAGGTATCACCTATGAAATTCACATTGCTGGGTCCCACCTTGCACTTCCCTGCACCACAACCTGCCCCTCACAAAGTCTGGCCCAGTGTGGCCACCTTCCAGCACATACCACCTCCTGCTCCATGTGCACAGGTTTGGCATCCTGCTCCACGGATCTGTCAGAGGTCAACACTCTGCAAACAGCCGAGCTCTCTGTAGTCCCAGCTGAGCTGTAACTCCAAGAGAAGCTCTGCAATAAATGCATCCCGGCTGGAGAAGCTCAGTATTGCTTGCTGTTCATCCTCATGCCACACATCTCTTCCTTCCCTCCTCCCTCTCTCTGGCCCTGTTACACATGCTAGAGAGGAAAGGAAGTGTAAAGCTGTTTTGAAGCCCTCTTTATCCTCATATTTGTTCATCCACTGTGCTGAGTGGTACTCAGAAAAAACTTCATTAACTATTAAGAGGAAGATGCTGTAGATGTAGTTCTGTGTGCTGAATTGCAGTTGTGCATCATCATCAGTTGTAACTGTCTCGTATGTTAACTGCTGAAGGCATAGTAATTACTTTGTAATTTTGCATGTTTGTTCAAAATTCTTGCAAATTTGGGGTTTATTGATTAAGGGTTTATGATTTAACTTTTCTTTTTAGAAAACAGTATTATTAAATATCTTTTTTAAAGAATCCTTTTAGAAAATGAAAAATTAACCCCAAAATCACTTCCATTTTCAGTTGAAAAGATGTAACAGTTTTTTATCAAATTGAAAATATCCTAAAAAAGTGCTGAATTTATTTTACTATAAGAAATTATTTAAAAATCAACTTCTCTAATGATACTGCTTTAGAGGCAAGATACTAGCTTTCTTTTACAGTCATGTTCAAGTACACTATAAAGCTTCACTATATATTGAAAACTATATATTATTTCCATTTCTTAATGGCAATATATACTTCACATGCTTATTTGAAAGAGGACAATGAAATATATATTTTCTGTTCAATTTGACACATATGTAGCTTTGAATAATTGCTGTAATGTAAAAAAAGTAAATCCAGCCAGAGCAAAGAGAAGATTTGACTGGTTTCTTCTGGAAAATATGGAAAGAATTTAAACACATTTTCAAATCAAGAAATAAACCATCATAATCCAGTATGATAAAATTTAAGCTCAATAGGGAAAGAAAGGAATAAAAAATAAAGAATATGAATTGACTTGCTAAGAAGACAGAGAAATACACTCAAAAATACTTTATGATGAAAAAATAAACCTTCTGGACACCTTCATAAAATCATGCTTATACCAAAGAAAATCCTTCAGAAAAAGGACAGTCACAATTAAAACATAATATGCAAATACCTTTCAAAACAATATTAAGTTTTAAAAAATCCTTATTGTTTTTTGAAATGGTTTCACTTTATCCGTTCCTTCCAGGCACTTCCCCAGTAAACTTTTATGTAACTGACGGGCCTGATAGACAGCAAAAAGGATGCCCTCCATCCAAACAACTGTTTAGCAGCAACTTTTAAAACATAGTCTGTAGAAGACTCATTAAAACAACAACTACTTATGTGACTGACTACAGCAAATCCACAAAAACCTAATGAGATTTCTGTCTGGTAAATTAACCCTTGACCACATTTTAACCTCTTGACGCTGACTCTTTCAGAAGATTAAGAGTGCTTATTTTATTGTGATGCTAGTGGCATATAACAAAATAGAATATAACAGCAAAATTAAAAAGAAAAAATCAGATAAAATAATAGGGCAGATACTTGCCCAACATTATGGCTTTTTATAAGGTCTTTGTTTCAAATGCAGCATCAAGGACTAAACTTTAAATCAGGAAAAAAGGAAAGTACCAGTAGGAAAAGAACACATGGTGATGATATTCATATGTGAAACTATGAGATGTGGAATTAAAAGGACATGCAAACAAGTATCTTAAATGAAAAAAGGAAAGAAAACAAAGGAGCAATCCTAGTTTGACTGTATAAATTAATAGCTATTTGTATATTGTCGTTTAGACCCAGTATTGCCTCCATAAGCAACTGCATTTCAGTGTCTATTTACTCGATAATGCAATGCAGGACAATTTTCAGAAAAATATCTATGCACTAGAAAATTATGCTACACAGGAAAACTAAAATTAAGGTATTTCACAAAGAGTGCAAGTCTCTAAAAGTACAAACAGATCTTTTATTGCAATGTGTGCCACCCATATCCTGGGCTGTAGGAAGAAGTGTGACCAGGAGATCAAGGGAGATTCTCCCCCTCTACTCTCTTCTTGGGAGATGTCACCTGAAGTACTGCATCCAGCTCTGGGGCCCCCAAAATTAAGAAGATGTATACCTGTTGGAGAGGCCCACTAAGCTGATCAGAGGATTTGAGAACCTCTTTTATGAAGACAGACTGAAAGACCTGAGGCTATTCAGCCTGAGGAGGAAGAGAAGGCTCCAGGGAGAGAGACCTTATAGCACCTTCCAGTACATAAAGAGGCCTACAAGAGAGATGGAAAAGAAGCTTTTACAAGAGCATACAATGACAGAACAAGGTCACTCGTTTTGTGACCTTGGGACAGTTTTACATTGAAAGAGGTCTTCTTTAGCTTAGATCTTAGGAAGAAATTGTTTACTGTGAGGGTGATGAGGCACTAGAACAAGTTTTGCAGCGAAATGATGGAATGTCCTATGCCTGGAAGTGTTCAAGAGCAGGTTGGATGGAACTCTGAGCAACCTGGTCTATTGCTAGGTGTCCCTGGCAGAGGACTTGAAACTACAGGACCTTTAAGGCCTGGTCCAAGGCAAACCATTCTATGAAAGATGAAAAGTAAGTTTACTTTAATAGTATTTTCAGCCTTCATCATAACTAAGACTTCAAAGTATAAAAGTTTTAGAAATGAGAAGGTTTGGCAACTCACTTAGAGCACTGGCCCAGTTGTTGGAGCAGAGTAACCTCAGTATTGTTCTGGATCTCCTAGTAGTCTTCTGGGTAATTCCTACACAGGCAACCCCTGTCATCTCACTGATTTTTTTGTGCCTACAAAAGTGAGACATTGAGCACTGAGTTCTTAACTTGGGAAGTACTCTTGACAATAATAATCTATTACTATTGATTATGGAGATACAGGCTGCATCTAGCTCCTTGGATTGTCCTAATCTAGTTCCTTCTGAACCTTTGAGGAGCAAAAATGCTACACATATGTATTAACTTCAATGACAGTTACTACACAACAGGAGTGAATCATCTAGAACTGTGGCTCCATTATCAGGACAAATTCTCAGCTCTGTGTACCAACACAACCAAAGCACCAGGCAGTCCTCTAGTGAATAGTACTAGAGAACAACTCAAATGATTTTTTGATTGAGTTGTATAAATCATCTTAATCCTATCACAACAATACTCATTTCCTGAGCTATTGAGAAAATCAAAATAAAATAAAAATGATACTAGTCCAGGACCTAATATAGCAGTGTATGAGTCACTGGAAGAACAAACTTAGTTAAAACATGTAAATGTAAATTGCAATAGGTTCTTACAGGGTCACTGGAGTTTCCAGGTTTCTCTCCTTGCAATTAAATTAATGAAATGGCCAGCCATGATTAAGTGATAATGAAGTAGCCTAGAAGTCACTTGAATATCAGGCCAGTAAAAGAATTTGCGCATAACCCCTAATCTCACAGATTAAAGCCATCTGGCTTTAATTTGCTTGTCCTCCTGTATGGATACCAAGAGAGAATCGTGCAAACACTTCAGAATCCTTCACATATTTTGTGTGAGATTTCTACCCCACTGTAGTTCATAGAGGGTCTAGAAAAGTCAAATCTCCTGATGCAATTATAGTCCAAGGCAAACATGAAGGAAGGAACAGGAAGAGAAATGCTTAAAGATTGTGTTTACTAAGTTTGCTGGAAAATCTCTTGTTTAAAAGTTGTTCAGTGCACATTAAATGGTTTTGGTCATCATTTAAGCCCTCCTGAAACCCAGAAGACACAAAGATGACACAACGTGCCCTTTTAGAATTACAGACTCTCGCTCAAGATCACTATTGGACATGCTCAGAGCTTGAGCACAGATATTAACATAGCAGCAAGAGGTCTGTAGGAAAAAGCAATGCCATTTATTAAATGAGTGGCTATAATGACAAAAAACCAAACAAGCTTGTGGAGTCAAAGAAGGGCTTTAAGCCTATTTACACTTTTTTTTTAGCAACTGCATCAACTGGGTTAGTAAAAAATATGACCTCTCTCCACAATTGTTCATTTATGAATTTTGATAGTTACAGCAATAATCAAGACTTACTATTAGAAGGCAATGGCTATATTGGTACTCTATCATATATATGCACATGTGAAATCATAGACATGTATAACCATTAAAACCTAGCCATCCACTTCCCCCTCTGTACCATCCTTTAGGCCCAGATGTCTGCATACAGCACCTGAGTATTCCAAGGTAAGCAACACAAAAGTCAAAGAAAGGGGACAAAATCTAAACACAGCTCCATGCACATAAAAAGACAAGATACTGAAAATCAGATATTGATTACTAATAGAAAGAAAAAAATTAAAAGAAAACAAAAAGTATTTATTAGGGTTTTTGGAGTAGCAAAGACCTAGTAAAGAAGATAAAAAGACCTAAATAAACCAAGACATTCATTGAAAAGCATATTGTAAATGTAGTTTCAGAGGCAAACCCTCCCCCAGTCTCCAGTTAATTAGGAAGTGGCTTTGCTATTAAGAGGCTGAGGCATGTGTTGCCATTGGTGTTCAGGTGAGGAATTAATTATTTTGTGCCCATTTGTAATAGGGCATGTATTTTTTTATGGAGTAGATAATGTAGGAGAAACAGACTATGTTAAGATCTGTGAAGATAATAAGATCATATGCATTATGTTCTCACTTTTGCCATATTTAATGCATTCTCTATTTTTAGTTGCTGAGAATGCCAGCCTTCGTAGCAGGGCTTTGTTGTACTTGTGAAGGTGCTGAATTAAGATGGTGGTCTCTGCCCAAGAGAGGTGTTTGTTCATCAAAACAGAAATGAAAATGTGTTCTCCATCCCACCCAAACCCAGTATCCTTGAGAAGCAGAGGTAACAAAATAGACAGTAGCTACGTATGGCTGCTATCTGTGCCAAGAAGAGGCATTTTAAATTAGAAGTTTTAAGGCAGCATTTGAAAGAACACAATGTATGAGGTTCTCGAGCTTTACATAAGAACTTTTCCCGTCCAAAGCAAAAAGTAAGTAGAAACTGTGGGGCACTGCAGGCTATCATTACTTCTTTTATGGCTATTACAGCTATTAGACAGCTACCTAGAACAGACAATATCGCACTCAGGTTAAACTGTATTTCAAAGAACCAAAGATGGGGTGCATCTAGGAAAGGTGGTTGAGGAGAGCATGGAAATCAGGAGAGGATGGCAATACAGACAAGGAGCTAGTCGCTGGTAGCACTGCATGGCACACATAGGCAGAGATGCCAAAAGAGAAAATGAAGTTCAGATATAAGAAAATAGTTGGTAGACAGTACAATGTTTAAATTGAGTACTAAACAACTATGTTGAGTCATTTGATAAGTAAATTCTTCACTGGGAGGAAATGCCAGGTAGGAAAAAAAATCAACTGAAAATGGAGACTAAAATTATATGTACAGATATAATAGGATGTACAGGAACTATAGATCAGACTAGACCCACCAGACAAATTGTGCAAGTCTTCACAGAAAGAATAAATGTCAAAAAGGAGACACCATTTGAACCCTTAGAATTATAAAACAAAGAAAATTTAGAAGCAGGAAGCGATCTTTTCATTCAGTGAATTTAATGTGCTTAAAAACTTATATTTGCACCTCCCAAAATCTGTTCACAAGATAGGAAAGGATAATTATATCTGTTTTTCAAAAAAGGAAAATTAGGTTCTTGCTAGTATACCAAGGATCAATAATAGGGACAAATGTTGCATGCTGGGAGGATTTCAGTAATATTCCAGGACTTCATTTCTTCTTTGACCTAGCTATATTGGGTCACCAAACTCAGCTCTGATGTTAGAGGCTTCTTCCACATAGAGTGTGCAAGGTTACCATTATTCACAATTTTGCAATTCATTAGTTTTCAGTATTTGAAAAATAGGGGAGAAGGGAAGAACATGCAATCTTTGAATGTTAGGATTTTCATTTTTGAAAGCGTTATGTTTTAATAAGGCATTAAGTTACTGGTTCTTATTGGATTTTATCTTGTCATAAAGATTTTTTTTCCCTATTTTGAAGAATAAATAATATTTTTAAATGTCCCACATTCAATCAATCAATCAATCAATCAATCAAACAAACAAACAGAAAAGGAACTGAAAGCAGGAGGTGCCATTCAAGCCCTGATATATGTGACAAGGGCCAAAAGGGGCAAATATGGTCTAGTTCCAACTGCAGCTGCTGCAGTTACATCTGCAGGTTCACCATAGGGAAGCAAGCAAGGTACAATGACTGCAGGTTAAAGGAAGCTGCCGAGCTCTTGCTCTCTGAAATATATAGCTAGGAATTCACACAGTTTTAGTCTTTTCGGGACTGCACAACCATAGAAGTCACTATGTCTCGAGTCACTTTCCATTAATGTATATTTTAAAAAATTGGTTCTATAACTAAGATAATGCACCTTGTGAGAACTGTCTGCTGTCTTAGCAAGCAAACAGCATGTGCACTGTCCCAAAAAGCAAGAAGTATTCTTGTAGCATAGTGACATTTTATGGTCTTATGTTCCTTTCTAACACACTGCAGGCTGAAAAAAATTACTATAAATCTGAAAAACATTTTTTACATAAGAAAGCCTCATAAGCAATTCTGCTCCATCTATTTCATTGTGCATATTATTTTCCCTATTAATCTGATCATAAAAATTATAACAAAGTAGTATAGCAGAGATTTTGAAGACAAAGTCTGTACAATGTCCTACTTTGTTTTAAAGGAGGAGCAGGGGGTAAAGATATTGAAAAATATTCCACTGATCTTATTTATTCTTTACTGTATCTTTTTATTTGGTCTCTGTATTTCTTAGGTTGGCATAGTATTAAATTGGGTGGTACCTACTCCACATACAAGTTTGGAAATGTCATAGACCAGGGCTTAGCAGTAACTAAATGGTTTTTGTGAGGGTCAGAGTGCCTTTGAGAAAAAAAGTACTGTTGTGAAAAAGATCCATAGAAGTGGCTGCTTTTAAAATGTCTTGCATAGGCACTGCAAGTCCCTGCACAAAGTCCCTGACTTTTGACAAAGAGTGTTAAAATAACGTAAAATAATAATGATAACAACAACAACCACCACCAGTTCAACAAATGTCAGTCAGTCTGAATGAAAATTTTCAATTGGGCAGAATTTCAGAAATGGAATGGTAGAACAGAGGCCAAAGGAATTGACATTTATTTGCTTGTGTTTCAAAATTATGTCTAGCTTGAAAAAGAGGGAAGGACAAGAAATAAACATCTCTAAGAAAAATAGCAATATAAAAGCTACAGTTTATATTTGATAGAGTAGTTACTTTATACCTCTAAACTAAGATTTAAAATACAGAAGTCATATTTGGCTTTTGAACATAACAGGCTCGACTGGCATTCCTTTTTCCAATTTTGGTTTGGGTTAATCTTTATTTATTGTAATTTTAGTTTACATTACTTGAAGGTAAACTTCAAGTGCTAAGTTTACCTCTCTTTCAGTGTTAAATTCTATGTTTATTTTTCTTTTTAAATTTAGAGGCCTGTACTACAGTTTGAACTGGAGATTAATTAAATTCCTGATGAATCTTGTTCTAACAGGAAACGTTGGAATCCCATTGTGGACAGGGCCAGACTATATTTAAAAAGGAATAAAACAACTTCTCGTTCACTTAGAATCCAGTGCAGATAAGACAGAAGCTCAGAATGACATAAAATTCCTAAGATTGTACATTTGCCTCAGAAAAACCCGAAAATATAAGGCTCCTTATATCTAAGACTACAATCTCTGCAATCTGGTATTTTCTTCAGGATGTTCTTGTTGCAAACTCTGTTGAATCTTTCTATTATCATCTCTGTGCATTTGATGATAGCCTAAGGAGGAACATGTTTTCTATTCACATTTTACAAAGGAAAGCTCAAATTTACTAAGCACGGTCCCCTGAGTCTCTGTGATTTTTTTTTTTTCCCTTCGGACAAGGAAGATACAAATGAAAACACACCTGAGTTACAGAACTTTCTTGCTTGCTTTCTTGTAATGTTGATTTATTTTACCAACTCTGATTACTAAATTTAATTTTGTAGATACAGTTTGTGGCAAAAAAAAATGTACCAAGTTTTTGAGGGCTAGCACTTTACTACAACTCAAAGAAAAACCTTCCAAGGAGGACTTCTAAGTTGATATAATAATTTTTTTGCTTCATTTTCTGGGCTGGATGCCGTTCTTTACCCTCAAGGTCTCTTAACAGGGTGTCAAAATACTGATTCCAAAAACTATAAGGTACAGGATGAAAATCACCTTTGCCTCCCTGAGAAGTCCATGTCATGACCATAAACATGCCATCTTTGGTTCATGTGTCTTGGATGACATAGATGAAAATGAGCAGGAATATATGCAAAGAAGAACCTATGCACTCAGCCACACATAAAATCACACAAAGGCTAAATATTCCACTCATAGCTCTACCCTTAGGATAGTAAGAGGGGGTGTACATGACATATACTGGTTAGTTTATATAGAATATCCTTGGACAATGTTCAAAAGCTTAAGCAAGAAGTAAATTGTTACAGCCATGCATAATGCACTCATACACAAGGATGCTACATAATATACATAAATCTGAATTAGTTAAAAATACCATCAACAAATTACAATTGTAAAAAGAGAAAATATTCAAGTATTTTGGCTGAGTCACACAATAAAAATGTGAATGTCCATAAAATACATATCTATATTCTAGAGTTAAATATTGAATCCACACAAGCAAATCCAAGAAAGGAATTAAACTAGGCCTGGAAGCTGAGACCTTGAAAAATTAAAGAAAATATTTTTAGAAATTATTTTTCTAAAATAGAAGGTGTCACCTCTTAAAGATGACCAATGCCATGGATGCTGTCTTGATTTCTAGTAGTAAATAGTACAGTAACAAAGGATGATTGAACTAGTGCTTCTCTAATTGTTTTAGCTGTAATCCTTACTAGGAAAGAGCAACTGTAGGATGCACAGATTTTTTTTAAAGATCAGGTCACAAAAAAAATTAGCCAGTTCTCTAAAATTCCTTCAATAGCTTTAGTAAAGGGATGAGATTTCACCATATGCTGATTAATGGTTGCATCCTTGTGGTTTGTGATTTTCCACAAGGCACCTGATAATAGAGAAGTGGTTTCTGCATAAACTAGCTTAGGTGCTTCAATAGCCTTTCCATGCCACTTTGCTGCAACAGCATAGTAAGTCAAGACTATTATAGATAATTTACTATAACTTATAAGATTTTTTAATTTATCCTGTGTCTCTTTATAGCGATAGTTCTTCTATTGCATGTGATGCTGTCAGCTAAATATGACTTAGTGGGCTGTGGAGCCTATCAAATTTTGCAAGCTCATTTAGAAAGCCTTTATCAAAGCTTAAATTCAGAGTTTTCTCCTGAAAGCACAAGCATGTCCCTAAAGAGAACTAAGAGAGACCAAATACTTCTGGCATTTGCTTAAAAAAAACCCCAAACAAATGAAAACATCATCTTGTAGGGAGCTGAGCACTTTGGGAAAATGCTGGAATGGCAACTCCAAGAAGTACCCACACTGTGCCTTTAAAAAGTAGCAGTTTATATCAGGTTTAATATAGCACAGAAGTCTGTGCTTCCAGTACTGGCTGACAAGCATCCCTCAGCTTTTCCAAGAGGAACATGTCTATGGGAAGAGTGCAGTTGACTCTTGATGAGCGTTTAGGCTTAGGCTTCTGAGCAAAGACTGTCAACATAAAAAGTATTCTTGCCAACTACACTGGTGCTTTTGCAAGACCACTAAACACAGTTTATTTTTTCTGTCTGAATATAACATTTCTTATATTTTTCCTGCTTTCCATATGGGTATCATCTGCTGTTCTGAATGCTTAATAGTGTAATATAACAGGACTGTGTTCAGAAAACCTCTCTTATCTGTACCAACATGTCCAGAAGCAACTCTTGCAAAAATACTGCACATCACATTAGAGTGAAACACTAAACATAACTCACCTCATCATGAATACAAAATCATATTCATCCTATTTTCACTGTTGTGATAAATTAGTGAATAACAAGAAAAAAAAAAGTAGCTTGCTTGCTTATTAGACTAATGATGATAGTGTCATATTGTACTTATTAATAGCAGGGTTTTTTAATAATGGAATACTAACCATTATTGTAAAAAAGAAAGCTATCATAAGTGTTAAATATCAAAAAAAGCCACATCCAACACCCCTGAAGATGAGATCTGCAAGAGATGATCAATTCACTCCGTAGTCATCAGCTGAGTGATTTTCAACATGACGTGGGAGGATGGTCTCAATTTTTTTTTTTTAACATAAGAAATAAATTTTAAGAAATTTTAAATAATTTAAGGAAAAAAAAAGCTAAGAACCCAGGTTAAATTTTGTTAATCATTCATGGAGCAGACCATATTTCACTAGTTCTAAATCAAAATTTACCTTGTCAAAACAAATTTGACACAAAAGTTCCTACTGTTATTTTATTTATTGGTACTAATCTAACTAGCCTAACTCATAGTATTTTTCTTGTTCTGACAAAATTTCCATAAGGGTAGCCATCATGCAGAATGAGCTCAGGAATTTTTTTTTTTTTCTGGTATCGTAAGTGAAGTGCTGCCCTGGGTAATGTCCAGTGTAACTAATACTAGTGGGGTCAAGTAGTCTTTTTATGGGACTAGGAAAGCACATACTGTTATTTAGTTTTGTACCAAAGAACAGAAGGCCAAACTTTACATTATCTATAACTCTTATGTTCACTGAAACTGGGAAGAGGAAGAACAGGGGGGAAGGGGAGGTGTAGAATATCACCTGGGAGGTGTCATTTACAGGAATTACTTTTTTTCTCCCCAGATAGGTGAGCAAGACAAAGAGCATGTGCAGTAAAAAATAAAATCATCACATCAACACTAGACCAACAGAAGAAATGGGCATAGGCAAAATAACCTGTAATTTACATTTTTGCAGTTCGAAATTTTGTGTAAGACTTTCATATAAGAGTTGAGAATATTGGTGAAAAGTTTTGTAAAATGTTGATGGAGATGTCAGGAAAAACTTCATCTCACATTTTAAGTCAAAGTGAATTTTGTTGTTAGACCTCAATTCACACAGCACACACCACTGATAGGATGGTAGCATCAACTGTATTTAGAGTTGGGCTCAATTTGGCTTGGTAAGCTGAGTTAATTGTGAGTTCCAATTCCCCTACTTTTGGTTCACCTACTTTAACTAGTATTTTGAATAAACAAAGCCCTTAAAGTGAAATGAGAATTCAATTCAAATATTTGTGAAGGATTTATGCAATATGGCATTTTGCTTTACTACAGCTGAACAGAATGTGTGTGAAGGAACAAAGAGACAGAAAGCAGCAGAGTGCATTGTGTTCCTCTTGACCATATCAAACCAGACTCCCAGAACTTTGCCGTGCTTCCAAGAAACATCACCCACACAAGGAACATAACCCAGCACGCTGAGGGACAGACGCTGGGACCTCATCTCTGCAAGAGTCTTCATAGATTCACAGTTTAAGTGCTTCTGAGAACATAGTTTAGCTCTTTGGTGTACCACAAGTATGCAGCCGTTTTGTTAAAAAGTCCCAGCTGTATAGTAATCAGCACACATTTTTAATCCATCCCTTCCCTGTTATGAAATGCCAGTAGAGCATAATAGCAAATTTTAACAAGCATCCACTGCTTTCAGTTATAATCTTCACTTGAGCCAGCTCTTCGTTTCTGTAGGTGGTGAACCAGCACAGCACAGAGATTCAATGAGACTCTACATCTTGGATATCTAATACACATTAGAGAGTGCTTTACTGGGGACAGATGACATGAAAGTAGGAAGATGATAAGGATGCCACCCTTGCCCAATAATACTGTTCAGAATTACACACTGTCCTTGTTGCATAATGTGACAACAATTAGGGTGCTACATAGCATACCTCCCTCTGTCCTTCAACACCACAGCCGTGTTCAGCCATGAGAACAGAGACCAACCCTTGGTGGCACCACACAGACATTCAGTGTGGAGGGGTTGGTGGTCGTGGTTTGGTTTCATTCCATTTTGGGGTTTTTTCAGTAGAAAAGCCTGGGGAAAGGCTTCAGTATGTTCTATTTCTTTAAAAAGTGATACTATTTAGCAGCAGAAAAATTTTTTTACAGCATAGGCAGCAATGAAATGGAATCTGACAAAATGGTCTGTTATTTATCTGCACAATGTCCTTTTAATTTTGCCAATATCTTAAGACTAACTTCCTGCAACTTTTCATTGAAGTGAGTACTTTTCATTTCTCCTCTTTGAAATGAAAAGCTTTACATTTTTAAAGGTGGAGATGTTTGGAATAAGGAATATTATTTAAATGAGAAGCTCAATTACTCCATGCTGAACCCCAGAAGGTTTTGCCCACTTTTTTACGCCTGATGACTTGCTTATGGGAAAGGACTAATCTCCCATTTCATCTGGAAGGTTTCCCTGCCCGGTATCTAGCAGTCATGCCAAAGCATGAGTCTCCCTTTTCCAAACTACATGGCTTTTAACAGACTGTAACATAGAGATTACAGAGAAACAAGACAGATAAAGAACCTGCGAGGGAAATTTCTCAGTCATGAAATCACACATATGGCTTTTTTTTTTTCTGAAATCTCTAAAGAAACATCCAGTTTTGTAGACATGTGGACATAAAATGGACTGTTCTGTCTGTACATGTGAAATCAGATTTTCTGTCCTTGAGCTATTCTTGTTATTAACCTGGATATATTGTGCAACCCATCCTCTGCCCAAAAGATGCAATGTGATAATGATTATGTATGTAGATATTTACAAAACATTAGAATAATTCATTGATGAAAACTGACAATTGAGACTTCAAAAATTTTGTAAGACAAGTATTATTATATAATAATAATCCCAATTTTAGTCCATTAATTGTGGTTTTTAGTAATCTACAGAGCCATCGGCATAATTTTTAAAATCTCATTATTCATAAAAGTAAAATTGCTGAGTAAAAGATTCCACTTCAGTCCTATGTGGTTCTAACCCAACCAAATAATAGTTTCTGTAATCAAAAATTATAGCTAACTCTATTTAAAATTCTTTTAGGGACTAGATTGTTAACAAAGAAATAGAAAGTTACTAAAATATTTCTGAAGCTAGTACAAACCGAAATTGAAAATAGCATCAGTAAGCATGCCTCATATATTGGTATATAAATGATGGATTTTTGAAATTATGTCACAAAATATAAACAAATATAAGTTTATCTGCCTATAGTCTCTGAGTTGTTGTCTAAAACTGAAGCTCAGAAGTATTTTAAAATTATTTGAGCAATTTATTTAAATAGTGGTTGTGAAAAATAAATGGGTTTTTTTGAGCTTTCATTCTTACAACTCATTAATAAATTTATTTAATCCTTATGTTTTTGAAAGGAAAAACCTTCTATTCAGAGAGTTAAAACTATGATTTTGACAGATATAAAAGATGCCTAAAGATAGACAGGTAACTCCCACCCCATATTAAAATCAATAGGGGCTATGCATTACCAACATATTCAGAAGTCTGAAGACAAATATAAATCTCATAATAAATGTCAAC
This sequence comes from Vireo altiloquus, assembly GCA_013396875.1. Lineage (NCBI taxonomy): Eukaryota > Metazoa > Chordata > Aves > Passeriformes > Vireonidae > Vireo > Vireo altiloquus. The sequence continues at coordinate 551,520 of VZRF01008090.1, forward strand.
AATTTGAAAGAAAACAGTATCATCAATTCATGTGAATGAGATTGTGTTCCCTATTTGGGGAATTCAATCCACAGCTGTTCAAGCATGTAAAAATGGCACTACTTCCTAGACACTTCCACATAAAAACCTCATTATACAGTAGCACTGCAGCCTGCTTGAAAAAGTGCTGTATACTGAAGTTCCTTAATGCAAAAAAAAAAAAAAATTCCTTAAAAACTCCACCCCCCCATAAAACAATAACAACAACACAAATAATTCACAGTATGCCACAGGCTAAACACCATTTTCTGTTTTGACATCTGTCTTCATGGATGAATTAAAAGAATTTTCCACTAACATTTCTAAGGGTTTTGAGAAATATTTTAAGAAATAAATTGTGTGGAAGGAAAAGTACCATTTTTACTTCACGTTGTTATGTCTATTGGGTTTTAAATACTGATGTTTTTAGGTACTGTTAATTATTGCTAAAGCTTTTCACTTTTTTCTGTTCTTTTGATTTGACTGCACTTCAACTGGAAGAGTACTTCCTTGGGAGTTCATGTGTGACATACAACCATAAATATCTGGCATCTTTTTCAAAGCATAAGTTGTGGTGCATATTCTAAACTGTACAAGAATATAAGCTTCATCTCAAGAACCTTAGAAGTGCTTAAAAATCAATAATTGAGTGTTTTGTAAGAGCATCATCAACTCTCTAGTGATGACTTAAGAGGACTTTGAAAAAAGGTCATTGTGTAATACTTGAGAAAGTGTAACTCCTCTCACTTTCAGCATTAAAACACCTCTTCATCTTAAAAATAATTGCATAATAATGCACATGAAGCAAATAGTTTACTTCCACATATAGCTATTTCATACCAAAATAGTGTCCATTGTTGGATAATTAAAATTTCACTGTAGCCACTAAATACACAGACAAGTGGAAAATTTTGATATATTGTTTGTGGAAACAATGTCATCCCTATCTATACCAAGTCTTATTCTCTAAAAGACTGCAGTTCTCAAAAATCAGTGTAATTCAGTGCACTGTAGACAACAAGGGTCTTCAAATACATGAAAGATGGTGCACTTCAGACTATTATAATTTGCTTTAGCCTTAAGAAGGTTTACTGAACTGGTTGCATGGAGCTACTTTGGCAGAAAAACATCATTGATGAACAGTAGTTAAGCTCTGTTGCAGTCACTGTTCAGCTGCTCTATTCTTTCAATTCAACACATTCACCTATACCTAAATTGACATGTAACTTCAAAAGAAGAAAGAAAGATTATGCTTATTCTATTCACTTCCTCTAGAGAAACAGAGCTCAGAAGTAGGAACTTCCAATTTTTCAACTTTGGCAACCAATCTACATACACTTACTTAAAGTTACTAGGTTGTTTATTTGAGCTGTCCCTTATATCTGTATGTAAATCTGTATTAACTTGGTGGAAACATTCCTGTTAACTTCAGAAAATTTAATCATGTTACATTCCATTTTTTTACAACCTTCCACTACACCTTTCAAGGAATGTTTACCCTAATGCCACATATAAAATGGTGTGAAATAATTACAGTAAAACTTGCCTCCATAAGTGAATTTTAAATCTATAGTATTGTGTAGGTGAAGGTGGGAGCTACTTGTTTTAAACTTGGTTGGAATAGAAGCTATAGTCCCTGGAAATATTTAACATTAATAGTAGTTAGCATTTTGGCATAAAGGATTACCTATTTTAGTCTCGCATGTTGCTTAATTGTGTTTTGTTCCCTCACCCACAAAATCTAGAAAAGAAACATAAACCAAAGAAGAGAGCATAAGCATTAGATTTGAATATTCTACAATCTTGGCTTGTGTCACATGATAAACATGCTTCCAGCAATTCTTAACACTTCATATAAACCAGTCACAATAATAAGCTTTTTACTGTTTCACTGTGAGGATGCACACTGTGACAGAGGCATTTTTAAGAATCCAATTTACTACCATTTCCCTGAAGAATGGGGCTAAAATAAAGGGATGTCAGGCAATTTAGGAAAGATTTGAGCTAATCTCATGGAGTGAGTGAGGCACCAGTAGGTTTCAATCACCTCGAGATGCTCTCCCTCAAACTTGCTTCAAAGACTAATGAGCCTCTGTTTCACTGGACATGTCCACAGTAAATTGCTGAGGATATGCAGAAGAAAGTTAATTGAATTCCATTGCAACAATAATGTGGTATCACGAAAAAAGCATTGATGTTGCAGACCTGTAGATTCTTGTCCCAGGTGTGTCTCCACATTGCAATCACTACACCTTGTACCATGTCGATACACTTTGTTGCAAATTTTGATATCTCTACTCTCAGTGTTCCATTTTTCTGCTTTGCATCAGTTATTCCAAAGGAAAGCCTGCAGAAAATATGCAACTTTGTGGCACACACACAAGTGAATGGAATGGAGTTATTTTCCGTATAGATAACAGTAATTAATGGCTCTACAGAAATATGCCACAGTAATTTTTAAAGCAAAGCTGCTTTATTGGTTAACATTTGAAGGTTTGGTAGTTCAATTCAGAAGAAACAAGTTTTCCTGGAAGGCTGTGTTGTATTAGAACAATCAAACACCTATAAAATGTCTGTTTAAGGAAATAGGACTCGTTATTTGACAAATCTACAAGAATTTCCTTAGTTCTTTGTAGAATCTGTAAGGGGATGTGCTCAGTTTTCAGGTACATTACTGTCTGATGGGAATGGGGGCTTTTAAAAGTCCCCCTACCTTGCAAAAATAAAATCTTAACCACTGAAATATTATTGCTAATGCAAATATTATTAGTTTAATTATATACTGCAACTGTAACGAAAAAATGCCTAGCTCAGGCAAAAACTTAATACACATCCGATTTTCTAATGATAGAAGAACATAACTCTGTATATTTCTTGACTGAAAGTGTCAGTTTTTGGAATGGATGCTCAAACTGTAAAGAAGAACAAAGAATGCCAAAATAAAATAGCACCTTAAAATTCTCATAATTTTTTGTTCTGTTGTCTTTTAAATTAATGTTTCCTTTTTCAGAACAGAAATTGCTTCCACCATTTTTAGTGTAAAATGTTTATCACAGCCTCCATGTATTAAAAACATTGGTGGTATAAAATATTCTTAAGAAATGTTTTTCACATTAATGGTTTATAAAATCTAAAGCAGATTTCAGTTGAAATTCATCTTCTATTTTCAAGTTCTTGTAGCTAGCTGAGAATAACTGTTCTGGTCTTTTTCCCCTTTTCCAGTTTTCATAGGGTTACTGTACAATACAATATTTCTGGGTTCAAGACATTCATATTAGCACTAGAGAGATCAAATGTCTGTGTGACATATGTCCATGTGAGAAGGACTAAAACTTGTGATATGGTAAGGGCCTCAAGTGCAGCTCAAAGAAAACACTTCCTCTCAGGGGTGATGGAGGTTATGTATATCCTGTCAAGGGTATCTAATGCCAACTGCGTGCCACAAGGCTGCCATAGGGTGAGACTTGAGGGATTACTCAGGACAGAAAAGCAGCTCTGACTAGACTACTGAAAATGCTGGATAGATTTATCAACATATAAACATGGCAAGAACTGCAGGGGCCATGCTACAGGTGTTGGTTAACTTTTCTTGTTCTCTGTGAACAGAAGATGACTGCTTCCTTTTCTTACCCGGTCAGATTTAAGTAACACAGGAATCAATATGTAAACACTTAGGAGAGACCAGATGGTGAATGATAAATGACAAGGATCAATTTAATAAAACCTAGCAAGCCACAATAAACATAAGCCATCTCTGAAAAAAATTAAAAGAGATGGTTTGCTGGGTAAAGTGATTGTAATTGTTTTAATAGATTTTTAGTAATGATTTTCATGTAGTCTGTCCTGGAACCTTTATAGAAGAAACTAAAAAATACCTCAGGAGGCTGTCTAATCCCTCCTGTGTTCCAAGTAACAAGTGGCACAAACCCCACACCTAACATATTTGTCTAACCAGTGCCTAAAAACCTCCAGCAATAGAGAATCCACAATCTCTCATGGCAAGCTACTCCAGAGCTTGACTGTCCTTTATAGCATGGTGGTTTTTCTTGATGGTCCAACTAATCACATCGCTTCTTGCCCTATCCAGAGACCTTTCTCTTTGAAAATCAACTTTTAAAATACAGAAGCCTTAACATTTCCCCAGAATTTTCTGTTTTCTATAATAAACTGCCTCAATTCTTTCATCTTTGCACACAACTCATCATCTGGCCCACAGATTAAAGGAAACTGGATAGAACAGGAGGGGAGATACTGAAGATAGAAATATAAAATAGCACTAATTCCAATATTAAGATGAATATTCTACAATCATGTTTTGAGAATAATAATGAAAGAACACCTTAGTTATATAAGCATAAGTTCTTCCATTAAGGGAAATGCCAACTTACCTAACAGTTTTACAACTTTCACCATATTTTCTTATCGTTTGTGCAGTTATCATCTCTTAATTGCAGAAATGAAGTTAAAAATCAGGTGTAAGGACAGTAGCTTTTTCTCAACATATAAGTATTTTTAGCTCCCTGCATTCAAATGAAGACCAGCATTAGTTGCATATGAGGTTTAAAATAAAGTAGTATATACAGAAGAGATATTTTCTAATTGCTTTCTTTAGAAGACAGTATTTGAGACGTTATATTGGAGAGGAATCAGATATTATTGCATTTGTGACCTACTTTTTAAAAAAATACAACTTGGGTTCATAAATTAGCATTTACTAGAAAAATCTCTTTAACAATACATGTTATGAAACATACATGGGAGTTTTTGTATTATCAGCATTACCTTCATCATCTTCGACAGAGATTTTTGGTTTTCTGTGTGGCAGTTGCTTTAAATTCCAAGAATTCAATGTCTGACATGAAAATTGTTAGCCAAAAATTTAATTTTCTTCTAATCACATTGTTTTCTACCGACATTTTTGCTACTGTACAGCTATCAAATGTACAGTATTATATTTAATCAGAGTTAGCATCTTAAAATATAAAATAAACACATTTTTTCTTTCCTCACTTATTTTGTTATCTTTTAGCCATTCAGACTAACCACTGGTTACTGTCCTTGGGATTTGATCTTTGCATTATCTGAATACTCAAGGTCCACAGCACTCTTTGTGCAATTTAATTTATTAAGCTACATTTCTGCAGCAGGTACAAAGTATATCTATTGCAAAAAGTGAGCATTTTAAAGAAAGCTAATGTGTATACCCCGTAGATATTTTCATGACCTTTTAGACATATGATTTAAATGCCAAAGGCATGCAAAAAATATTTAAAATTACCCTGGGCCAAGACTATCTAAAGAGTTATTTATTCCATATATGTCAATGAATGCATGTTGCACTTCTGAAAAGTGACTTTTAATGTTCCACTGAAAATGCCAATTGCAGAATTTGTATACTTTCACTGATATGGTAAATATTCCTATCTACTACACTTCCTTTGACTTCTCAGCCATTATGATGTCGATGTAAAAAGTTTGTATGTCATTTGGCTACTATTAAAAAAAAAAGGGAAAAGGCAACATTTTAGACCTATTCCATGTTTAAAATGTAAATATGTGGTGTATTTATATAGGACAGTAACAGTCTATCTAAACAACAGAAATGGAGAAGTTCAGTATGGAAACTCTGCCTTTTCAATGTATGCTGTCAGTTCTGAACAGATAACTGGTGCTGACTTTCTTCCAAAAAGAGGCAGTTTAAACTGAGTGATAGATTGTGATATGTACTACATGCACAAAACAACTTCATGAAGGCAACAGAGGTAAGTAAAAACTTCCTTCCCCACTCCAAAGTAGCTTCCTACATCTTTTTTCAGATTTTCCAAGGGTGAAGAAAGAGCAAGAATTTCTCAACTTATCTCATCCGTCCAATTAGAGGGCGAAACTGTGAGTCTTTTTGCTGCTCCCAGAGTATTGTACATAATTTTTCTCAGCCAACATGGAGTTGTTGTTCAAACTTTTTGCAAATGATATCAAATTACTTTGTCCAAAAGAAAAGAAATTCTCCTTAAGGCACAGACACATACAAGAATTTTACAATATCAAAGATCAGATTGACCCTAACAGATTTTCTGTAAGAACTTCACATTACTTTTGAAATAATAAAATATCATTTGGTAAATTAACCCTTAAATTCTTCATCTTCCTTAAGTGAGACCTTTAATTTAATTTTACTTCGGGGTGTTTTGCTAGTTAATTAAATGCAATGTGGTAATGCAGACCTCAGTGGAGGTCTTTGCTCCAGATAGAGCACCTGTCTCTCAGATGTTAATGGCTTCTTCAGAATGCAGAATTTGGGGGTGATGTGACAACATACATGGAGACAGAGGTATGGCTGTAACCTGAACTTTGGTATAGATCTGTCTGCTTCCTACCTTACTGCTAGTTTTCATGTCTCTTCACTGCTTGTTGTATCTCACTTGACTCTTATTTTCTTTATATTGATGGAGACTTTGAAAGCCAAAAACCACTGTAAGGGCAGGAAATGCAAAGTGTGGTCACTTTCTGCATCCTATTATGAAATAAAATTGCTCAGTATCCTTTGGGCAACATGAGGATTCATTTATTGATTCAGAGTACCATCATTATACCAGAAAATTGTGTAATATATTGCTACCTTTCAACAACACAAAGTGGGGGGAAGGGAAGAGAGAAAAAGAAGAGAGTGATAAATGATAAACAAAAGAACTTTTGTCAAGCAAACATCATCATCCTGTGGACAGACTCTAAAATGATACTTCTAGCAAGCTAATCACTTTTATAATAGAATCATTGAATGGTCTGATTTGGAAGGGATCTTAAAGATAATCTTGTTCCAAGGGACTTGGAACCACTAGACCAGATTGCTGGAAACTCCATCAACCTGGCCTTGAATGCTTCCACAACTTTTCTGATCAACCTTTCCAGTAGCTCCTCACTCTCCTAGCAATGAATTTCTTCTAAGTATTTAATCTAAACCTACCTTAAATAATTCAAAGCTCTTACTACTTGTCCTATTACTGCATGCCCTTGCAAAAAAATCCCTCAGCAGCCATCTTGTAGCCCTTCTTCAGGTACTGAAAGGCTGCAAAAAAGTCTCTCTTGGAACCTTCTCTTTTCCAGGCTGAACAGTCCCAATTCTCTCAGCTTTGGAGAAGTTCTCCATCTGTCTAAGCAGTTTTGTGGCGCTCTTCTGGGCCTGCTCCCAAAAGGTCAATGTCCTTCCTGTGCTGAGCACCCCAGAGCTGGACACAGCTCTCCAGCTTGGTTGTCATGAGTGAAGTAGAGGGGCAGAATCCCCTCCCTGGCCCTGCTGCCCCTGCTGCTTTTGATGCAGCCCAGGACACGTTTGGCTTTCTGGGCTGTGAGCACAGACTGCCAGCTCATGTCCAGCCTTTCATCCACCAGCACACCCACCACCTTCTTATCAGGGCTGCTCTTCATCCATTTATCTCCCAGACTGTGTTGATACTGGGGATTGCCCCTTGCTCTTGGCTTTGCTGAATTTCACCTTAACCTATGAAGTTTGTCATAGGTTCATGCTCCCCCAGTTCCCATCTTGCAGTCCATCCAAAAATGCTGTTGAGCATCTCAGCCTTCTCCTCGTTAGTTACCAGTCTGCCATCCTTGCTCATCAGAGGGGTACCACTTTCTTTAACCTTACTTTCCTGGATGACATACCTGTAGAAGCACTTCTTGCTACTCTTTGCATCCCTTGCTAAGTTCAGCTCCAGCTTCACCTTGGCTCTGCCTTTTATGTGCTGGAATATGGCCATTTCTGTGTTTCCTAAACTAGTATTTCGGAAAGATAACTCTGCTTATATCTTTGCTAAACAATCCCTCATATTCAAGAAAGTGAACATGAATATCTTTCATTAAACAGCCTCTAGGCCCAAGCAAAAAAGATGTACAGAAAAACCTTATTGATAATCACTGATAATGTGCAAAATGGATAAAAGCCACCTCCCCATACTCTTCAACAGCCTGTTCCAAATGGTGGAAATACTTGCCTTTTAACACAACAGTTATCTACTGTCTAAATTACCTTTATCTCTAGGCTTTCCCCCTGCCAAGAGACCCCTAAAGTCCCCTGAATATTATGTAAGCAGAAAATGGTAATGAATAGGACTCTATTTCTACACATCTATAAAACACCAATAATTAATGACTAAATGATATTTGGGTGTTCTAATTATGTAAGTTCACGGAATGTTCAGATATAACACACTCCTTTCCTACTAAAAAAAATGGGATTTTATGTGCTTTTCCCCACCATTTTTAGGAATTATATATCTTAGGGACCTTGTGCCTATCAGTCAAGTATCATGATAACTTTTAATGAACTAAATAAGTATAAAGAAACCTACAACAGGGGTTATAAAGACACCTATAACATCGAGTTATACATTTTACAGGACCTGAGTTAAAGTTTTATCTTAGTGCTGGTGTACAAGCAGCCTCCAGGACCTTTCTACACTTGAAAACACTCTTTTACTCAAGTCATTCACACCTTCCTGATGGAACTGTAAAGAGCAGCAGTCAAGGAGGCTGCTCAGGCACAAAACAACATTAATTCATATTCTGCTGTCCAGAACTGGCTGCAAAGGAAGTCAAAACAGGTGAACAATGAGAAGTTTCTGAAAACATTTCAGAGATGGACTGAAAGACTGTTCTGCAGTAGATTTTTTCATGCTTCTAACTTTCCAGGAAAAACATAAATGAGGTCTAGCAATGTTACATTTGGTACCTATTGCAGATGGAGGATAAATAAAGATTCTCCAATAGTCTTGGCAGAAAAATTAAATGGCAGTGAACCCATAAGGAGAGGGAGAAAAATCCAGTGTGATAATAAATCTCCCAAGTGTGACCCTATACTGCAGGGGGACAAATTAGGAATTCTCTTTCTCGCCTACATTTTCAAACATGTTAAGTTCAGATATTTTTTTTCTTTAGTTGTCTAACTTACACTTAGGTCTATAAAGAAATAGACAATATGCCTGTTGCATATTGTGTCATTAAAAAGTGTCATTAAAAAAGTGTCATTAAAAAAAAAAAAGTATGTCCAGTACTACAAAGAAAGAAAAAAATTTTGAATTCAAACCACAGAAATAGAAACAAGGGATTCTATGTGATCCAAAACCACCTGAGAGGATGACTTTTGCCTAATTTTGTATTTACTAGGTTCACAATCTGTTAAAGCCTGGCTTGGCACATATATCTAGCTCTAAGGTACCATGTGTAACATTTGGAATTTTTGGAGAAACTTCTTCTGGTGCAAGGTATAACTCATTATAATATGTCTAGCAAACAAACATCAATTTTGCTTTTAAATGGGACTAAATAAAATTATATATAGAACTAAGCAAAAATCTTTAGGACAAGATAATGCTGCTGACATAACTGTTCTTCAGCATTTCTAATAATAACATCCCACATAAATCTTAGGTTTCCTAAAGGGGTAAGAAATACCTGGTATCCAGTGAATAACTTGACTCTAATTTCTATAGAATGCTTAAAAACTTTGTCTTTAGCCTTCCGAGTTTTCTGTTGTCTTTACTATCAACCTATAAAATTACCCAGACATTCATTGTATCCTTACCTAATATTCGAACATTATTGACTGTCTGCCTGAGGTTTTAATCGATGAGCAGTATTTATTCACTGAAAATTATAGTGATAAAGCAATAGTTATAAACCTTTTACAAGTTCTGTTCCTGCATCTAAGAAGAGGGAAAATATACATATGGGTTTCTGAATAAACCCTCAATCTTTATTCTTCATTCTCACAGCAGTAATAAGGAAAAAAATAGCTTTGAAAGTGACTCTTCTTATTTTCATAGTTAAGTATTTTGTCATCTTTGACATAGCTTAAAGAGCAACTTCAAGATTATGAGTCCTGTGCTTGTCAGTTGGAACTGCACATGTAATTTACCCAACTTCCTTTCCCCAATGCACAGAGAATGAGATAGTTGCCGCTTTATGCAGATCTTTCCATATTTAAGTATAAATTGTTTATAGATATTAAATAAAAATTTCAACTGTGCTCATATAATACACCTATTGAAAGGCGTAGTGCTGTGAAAAACATAAAGCACCAGCTGAAAACAAGAAAACATGTTTAACACTGTAAGAAAGACAATAAAAGTAACTGAGCAGCAAACCCAAGGAGTTGTTTCCACTTGGTAATGCTTGTTAGGTCAGTTGTCTTTTTCTAAGCAGAGGGCATTTGACCCTTCCAGTGAATAGAATGCACTAAATTGCTTCCTGTTTCAGAATCTGTGAAACCAAGGGGTGAACATCCTCAGGAAACCCAGGCAGGTTGACTATGGCCAAAGTGGCTGCTTCAGGAGCTGCTTGTACTAGCGGAAACTTGATTTGCAACAGGGTAAAGGTTGAAAGCTCAAAGATCATGAAATGCAGACAAAATAACAGTACTAGCAATGACTCTTCTGCTTTTGCAGAACTCTCATGAACAAAAAGGTAGGTGAATTCCTGTTCTGTATCACAGTGAAGAAAAGAAGTTCAAGGAGAAAATATTTATCTTTGAACAGAAAAAAAAACATTAAATAAAAAAGCTATCATGCTAGCTTGTTGCTAAATTTCTAACTTGACAAAATAAATCTTACACAAGTAGTGCACATACAAATGGTAAGGTCTACAAGACAAAGCAGAAAAAATCCACAGGCTTTATGAAACAGAAGTCTCATATAGCACATATTTCTGGGGTTTGAGCAATTTCTTTCTCTGTTTTGAGGTATCAAATGCTGACCATTAGGTGATAATAATCAAAACATATGTGGAATTCATAAAATTGGAGTTGAAACATGCCTCAGTCTGATGGCAAGTAAATCAAAAGTTTTGGGTTTAAGTCATGCCTTCTCATTGCTACTAGGTAAGTTCTGTTGGCCACATCCTCCAGTCCTGTACAGGCATTCCACTGCTGAATAATGCCCAAGCTCATAAAAATATTCACAACATAAAAAAGTGTTGTAGACACATACATAGCTCCTGTTAGGTATTCTTTTTTAAGTGTAAGTTTCACCTAAACATACACATCTATGTTCAGATGCATAGGTAGACATCTGAAATTTTAGGTGAAACTGTGCTTCTAAACTGGAATAGACATGTAGAGGTATTTAGTTTTGTTTTAAGTCAGCAATTGTAGCAACAGTTGTATGTATCACATGAAACAAGTACCCAATTGTTCTTTACTAATTTACTTCCAATCTAATTTTTTTAGCTTATCATACAGAGGCTAGATCTGAGGCAGTCCCAGTCACTGAGGACAAGTACCTAAAAAAATATCATGGAGCAAATAGAAGATCTTTTTAAATTCTATTCTTCATCTAGTAAGATAGCATAATTTTATTTTATCCATGGGTTTGGTGGGGTTTTTTGGTTATTTGAAAAGTTTAATTTTTATTACATTTTTATGTCTCCTCTGGCCATAGTAACATGGTGTTGACATTAGTGTTCAGCTATAGAGGTAAGTTGGTACCCAAGACCAACAACTCAACTGTAGTACCAATACTTATGGTGCCTGCTCTGGGAGTGAAATTTGCCAAATGCTGTCAAAAATCTTAAAGCACAGATAAAACTACTGTTGTGTACATGAAGTTTCTGAGTCCATTGTTTTCTTGCACTATAGGAATAGGAATGACACTTATGTGGCACTTTTATAATCAGAAAAACTTATTTTTAATAAATAATTTTGTTATGCAAATAACTCTGTTGAAAATACCACAGTTCACCTAGAAATCTTTTGCCTGGAATTTTCATTGATGTCTATCTGTAGTTCAATGTACTGCAAGAGAAACGTCAAGAAAACATATTTCCCTTTTCAAAAAGAAATTTTTCTTTCTCTGCATTGCTAGAGAAAGCTAGCTTTGCAAACTCTTCTCGAAAAATCTCTGCAGACAAAAAATGTAAGAGATATTCTGCTTTAAGGAATGGTTTCCTCAGCTGCTCTGTGTATTATGTTTAACCAACACTCTCAACAGATGCACTGACGTAAGAAGTGGAACTGAACTGAGTGAAAAGGACACTTCCTGGGCTGAGACACAAACAGACTTGTGTGTGTATGTCCAGGAAACTTGCACCCTCAACCACACCAGCGCTGTCATATTTTCCTTAACATGAGGTGACCTCTGCAGCAGGTACTAAAGCCCCCAGTGCTCTCCAAGAGTGTGGTCTCACCCCATCTAAGGGGATCAGACACAATCACGCTGAAAGCTTCTGTTCTCAGAAATATTAGTCGGGCTGGTAGAATTCCTGAACCAAAGCAGACCACAAAAGATCTTAGTAGGCTACTGTGGGACCTATACACAAGGAGTATGTGAGTTGGATGTGTGCAGTCCAGCAGTTTAACTGAAGAGTTGATCTAGGTGTAAGGTACACATATATTGTCTGCACCCTGTGAAAATGCTCTACTTTTTGCATGTTTCAAAACAACGAGCCCACTAGATCCAACTCATTCCCAGGTAAAAATGTTTATCTTTCCAGTGACTAGAGGAAATATTTAACTCTGTGTATTCAGAGTAATTAGCATTCAACCACATTAACTACAAAAGCTACAGTTTGGGACCTCTCTCTTCCTTCTGATGTACTAAGTAGGAGATATAATCTTAGGATGGTTATTGTTCTCAGCAGGATGACAAATCTCACACTAAATTTGGAGAATCTATATTTTAAGTCTGAAACTTAAGGAATCTGAAGTTTTCAGTAAGAAGTTCTTTTCTGTGTAGCATTTCGCACACAAATGTACTCTTCTCAAACTAAATAGATGCCATAGAGTCAGACAGGAACCCAAAGCCCTCCTTGGTTATTGACACCAAGAAAGGGAAATAAAAATTAAACGTGACTCATTATTCTATTGATGTAGAAAGCAGGAAGGAAGCCAGTTGATGCCACTGCAAAGTGATGAATACAGTAAAGTAGTCCCTCAGTCTCTTCCATTTAAATGAATAGTTACATTCTGAGTAAATAAACATGGGTGATAAACCTGTTGAGCTGTAAAAGAACATGAATACATTGTACAAAGCTGTTTTAAAAGTTTAGGTACCCAGCATGTAATAAAAGCTCTAAGAAAAGAATAATTTTTTATATAGTAGAACCTACTAAAAAATTCTGAAAAGAGGTAGCAGAAATTATCATTAAGAAGTGTGAATCTGAATGGTTTCATTCAAAGCTGACATATAACTCTGTAAGTTCCATAAGCTTATTTTAGCCAGGAATATATGCCCTCAAACTGAAAGTTAAATGGTGTCCATAAGGCTTTTATTTCCTATTTGTAGACAAATCATTTAGGTGGATACTACAGTAAAATGCAGAATTAAGATATGTAAGAGGTTTAGTTGGATTGCAAAGCAAATTGACAATGATAAGGGTTCTAAAACAAGCCTAATTGGTATTTCATTCTAATTTCACTTAAAGGTAAAATACTTAAATTCTGTTATCAGTGTTGTCATCAGCTTATTATCCATCATTAACTCCAGGTTAAAGCTGCTGGTTGCCATCTGTTACAATTTCTTACTGTTTTCTTATCTTAGACAGTAGGTTGCACTATATAGGAGTGCAATAAACTCATACAGACATTTCTCTCTCTCTAGTAAAACCCAGAAAAAATTTTAAAATTAAAATAAACCAAAAAAAACAAACCCCCAAAGCACCTAGTCAGCCAGCAATACAGTATTTGGATTAGGACCCAAAACAGTTTCTTGAATGCAAAAAAATATCAAAGTGGAAACTCTCTACAAGAATTAGCACACTGGGAAATTTTAAAAGAACCGATAACCAATGATCTTTTCCTAAACTGAATAAATTTTAAACCAGATGAATTTAGATCAGTTGACTGTCAGGAAAAAAACCACCAAAATTCTAAATTCCATTTCAGCTGTAACACTTTGTTATAAATGAGTCAACTACATTGGTTTACTTCAGTAACAGCAGTCATTATTTCTATATCTGATGTCCACCAGCAAGATATCAAGGGAAAACCTTAAAAATATATTAAAAAAAAGGTTTAAAGGACATGCAGAAGAATGTGAATTTCTGTTTCTGCTTATGATATCTGCTTTATGGATTATCAGAAGCCTTTGCTTTCACAAGTTGGTCTGGTTTGTCACTTTTCACAAGCCCTAAATGCATATACAGAAGATGTTAGAAAACAAACACTACTACAAATTATGAAGTCATGAGAACAAAAAATACCACTTACAGGCATATTAAAAAACCAACCCCCCACAAACAACAAAACAAAATATCCCAAACCAACCAAAAAAAAAAAAAAAACCACAACAACAGCAACAAAAAAAACCCCAAAAAACAAGAAAAATAAAAACCCAAACCAACCAACCAACCAACCAACCAAAAAACCAGAAAGAATAAAAAGAGCACAAAATGTTCTTTGTTTTAATGTTCTCATTCTTCTACATCTAGGAAAGGAAGAAATCAAGATCAAAAGTACACTGAGTTCTGAATTAAGACAGAGATGAGTGAAAATGTGTTTTTATTGTGTATTAAATGTGCTGAAGGAAAAGTTTGAGAAAGAATGGAGGTCAGATTAGGAAACCGAAAATTCAATAATAGATGTTAGATTAGATAGTAACAAAATATCTGAAGCACTGATGTATTAAAAACCCCACCAAGCAACAGAGAAATCTAATGCAAATTTATTTGCTGCTCATAATGTAATGTAATTTGAACAGATAAGCCCATTCTGCTGGAATTCCAGAAAATGGGTTAGCAAACACTACCTGGTTGAGTGCATCTGTGTCTTATCACAGCCACACTGCTGCTCCCACCAGCACTGGTGCCTGTCCTCTCCCCCAGCCCGGGGTGTGACCAGCCAAACTATTAATTACTCACTGACAGAAAAGCTGCCGTTGTGATTCTTCTCCCCCCCAAAAACCCCTCACACATGCCACACACACACACTTCAAAGTGAAGAGCACGAGTATACTTATATCTCAAGGAACAAATAGGAAACAGAGCAGTTTCCACTGTGCTTGCTACTGAAGTACTCCCATTTATGCTCCTGAGCTGACAAGCTCAGGGCAAATCCCAAGTTATTTGTTTCCACAGGTGCTTTTCCTATTTTTCCCAGATTCTCTTTGGCTAATAACAAATAGAAAGGAGAACAAGAGTACTGACTGTTTGTTACAGACAGGGAGATTGTCACTGCTTTTTTAGGTTATCCAGGGAGGTAGAGCTCCCCTCCTTCAGCAGCATTTGATTTGTGACTCCAGTGACAAAAAGCTGGGAAAGGACCAAATGAAGTAAAGAAAAGGAATGACTCTGGCTTCAATTCTCACTGCCTTGAGTAGTGGGCCAAGTACATCAGAGAGAAATCTGCTTGTGCAAAGGGATGATGTAATGTTTTCCTTCCTCATTGACTGAGGGAATAGGAAGAAAAATGATGGGCTGTAGCTTGTCTAATTTGCTATGATTTAAGATGCTGGTGAAAATGCAACTGGTATCAAGAAAAGAAATTTAAAAAACAACAACCAAAACCCACTGATATTGAAGAGAAGTAAATTCCACCATCTATTCTATGCCAGAAGTCCATCAGTTCTCTTGGAGCACTGCTCCTTTTTAGGATCTATGTGTTTGTGTAGCATGCAGTGTACAGTAGACAGCAGCTTGAGTGCACTGCAAGGCTTAGCTCTCACCCAGTGAAGAAAGAAAACTGCTAAAATTCAAAGCAGAAACAATAATGAATCATATAATAAACAAAAATAAATCGATACAGTCCTTAAAAGTTTGCTTGAGAAAAGGAGTAATCTGCACCTCATCCTGAAACAAAATGGATGGAATAGGTAACAGATAATTCTAAAGATTAATGTTTTTATTCAGTAGTGTAAGGTTCAGTTTAAAAAGTAGACAACCTACATACCCCAAGCTGTTTCCAAAATTAGAATACTTTTTTTTATAGGATGGTTACATTTTAAGAGATACATCTATTGGGTCAAATATTACCCAGAAATCACCAGGAAGATTTTTTTTTTCTCATTAGAAAATAGCTATTTATTCACTTTGCAATTTTTCTAGTTTTATATTCTCAAATCACTGCAACTCATTTGAAACTGTAAGGTTTCATATATTAATCAGTAAAATTAAATAATGTTTTAAAGAAGCACAGAACATAACTTATTTTTCTGGTCCTGTAATCAACTAATACAGCTTTTTATGAAGAAGAGAGACATCTTTGATGAAAAAAATAAAAATAGTTAAATGCTGCAACCAATCAATTGGGGGTGAAAGATGAAATGAACATTTTTATGTTGGAGCAGAATTACGGAGGTGCACTTATTCCAGAAAGATATTCTTAGACTGAGGAGTGAAGATTCCAGCACCTGGAACTCATTTGCAGTGATTAAATATCTGTATTGTTACACAAAAGTGAAATCCAATTCCATGAACTTATGCAAAAATTTTCAAAAAGCTTTATATTTATTTTTTGAAAGACAAGGAAGCAGAGTGCTCAAAGACTCAGAGACTGAAAGTGATGAAGACATGAAAGGTAATCTCTAAGTTTTATTGCCAGATGTTTCTGAATTAAAGGGTTCCAGACAGTATACTAGACAAGCAGCTATAGAAACAAGACCAAGAATAGTTGAGTAGCTTGTTGTTATCCTTAAAAATGTAAGCCTCAATTTTCTCTCCGGTCTTTGCCTTATTTCTCTGGTAAATTGCTAATTTAATTTTTTATTGATGTGAGCTTTCAAATGAGTCAGAAATTTTCCCTGATGTCTCTTGTGCACCTTCTGGGGGACTTCTAGTTTTCTCACCATTTTTTTCTTCAGGTTTCAGAAAACTAAAAAAATTCCCTTTGTTATGTTCTCCAAAATTTGCTGGATGTTGCCTGAATTTCTAATTGAACCAAAATGCATTCCAATTCAAAATCAGAAATAGGCTGGAATAACTCACCACTACCATAAAAGAGATAGTAAATAGAACACGCAGGTCAAAGAGAGCATTGAGGAAAATACATTAAGATTGTCTAATTACTAACTAAACACACAGACTTCTGTGGCTGTTTATCAACATATAAACAACCAGAGTCTCAGCTTCATTTGAGTGGTGATCAGTGAACATAACCCATCTTTCAGTCTTTGTCCATGAACCCCATTTGACTTGCTTTAATGGAAAAGAGTTCCTTTGCTCAGCTGGATAACCCATGTTCCTACTCATGCTGAATAACTAACCCGTGTAGACGAAGGTGAGAAGGATTTAAAAAAAGGTTTTTTTTAATCTTGGTAGAAACACAAGGAAATTTCTTTCCAAACAAAGTCCTCGGGGAGCCTTTTAAATCCGCAAAAATGGAAATAAAATTAACCTGAGAAACAACTCACCAATCCATAAATTCTAGGCATTGAAAACTGTTTCAAGGCATTTTTAAAGGGACATCATTTGATGATGATGAAGTTCACTAGAGTCACTGTCTTGAGTGGACCTAACTTCTGCATGGATGGTAACTACTCTCTCATACATATGAGCAAGCAAATAAAAACAGCTAATTGAGCTATTTCCTCCACAGAGGGGGAAGAAAGAATTATTACTGTTTTACCAGTAGTAGCTGAATGCCTTCTGATCACTTAAAAAAATTTGGGTAATTGAATTTTTCTAAAAATAAGAACCCCATTACAGAAAAAACCCTAAACACATATTCTACTTTCACAAGGGTGAGAAATCTATTGTCTTTAAAGAAATCATTCACATACGTGTTATCTCTTTAAATCATCTACTAAGCTACCATCTCTATTGCTAGCAACCAGATTGCACTAATTTTAGCAAGTTGGGGAAATACTTAGCATTTTATTTGAAGTATTTAAGAGAAAAGGCAATCCCCAAAAAGCTGAGTTGGCTCAAAAAGAATCAGCATTTTCCACTTCAGTGAAGGCAAGTGACAAGGATAGTGTCATATAAGGACTTTCCTGAGCCCAAGAATCCTGAGTTTCAATACATGGAAATACAATATATTATATACACCATATATAAAATTCTGTATGTTTAGAGCCTACAAGTGAATCTTGCAGCCATTAAGATTTGTAGTTAGCTTTGGCTCTTAGACCACTGCTGGTTTTTGCAATGTAATTGAGTAACTTTGCCTTTTTGCTACACCAGATCACTCAGGGTTTTTTTGAGATGTTTACCAACTTCTAGGTGAAATCTTTGAGAAACAGAATAGGTAAGAAGAAAACAAACTCATGATTATTAAACCACCATTTATTCAAAGATCAGTTACTCTGATGTACATCGGTGTATGAAAGTATTTTTGTTCCTTCAAGACAGAACAAACTATTCTCGTTTTGTGAAACATAACCTAAAGTAATTATTTTTCTTTCATTGTGGAGATAAAGAATAAATTTCAGTAAATCAAAATAATGTTTTTACAACTTATATTTTCATAATGTAAGAGAGGATATTATTTTTCAAGACACAGTATAGCCATACTTTATAAAATAAAAAACTTTACACGCATAGTACAGTTTGTTGACTGGAATCTAAGACAGTGCAGGCTAGGCTGGTGCAAAAGCCCTCCTGCAGTGCCATATCCTGGTTTCTGTGCTGTCATTGTCCCCATGCTCATTGGGGCACCTAGTGCCTCCTCCAGGATAAGACACCTTTGTATTATTTCCTGGTCTTTCATTAGTTATGTTTAGGTCCTTTTGGCAGAGAACCAGAGATTCACTGGAGGATTATCAACACTCAGCAAATTTAGACTGCATTATACTAAAAACTCAGGGCAGGCAGACCATAGAAAAACTGTACTTTAACCTTCATTTCAGACAGCAAGGTTTTAAACATTGGAATTCACAGATTGTTTAAAGCAAGTCCCAATCTGAGTAAGCTATTTTTCTGAGAAGGTGATGAATGTAAACAAACAGCACAAGAATTTTTGCTCTACATTTCCGTGACAAAAAAAAAAGTTTTGTATGTAGTCACACTTTGTGAGTACATTCACAAGCACACTTTGACATGACAGAAGGTGACACCATCACTGGAGGACTGCAATGGATGGATGACATACCATTTGATACGAGATGGATGAAGCCTTCTTGAAAAACCTGGAAGGCTTGTAGCTACAGACCCTGTTTGTCAAGGAGAGCTTGAACCATAGTGATATCTGCCAGAGTAGGAACTCTCAGAACACAAACACACAAAATCTATGGAGTGCATCAGGGAAAAATTTTTGTACAGAAAATGAAGATGCAGGGAGGCTATACATTTTTGGCATAGCTACTATTTAGAAATAAAAGAGAGCTAGTTGGAAATGCAGTAGTTAGGGATAACCTTGGCAGAACTGAGCAGGAGACAGAGTTTGAAATCCTGAGACATGAGAAAGTCAAACAGTCAAGTAAAACTCGTAGGCAGAATCACAAGACCAACTGACTCGAGAGAGGCTAGGTGAGCTGGTCGACCTTCAACAACAGTCTCCTCAAAGAACAGTAATTGTCCAATGTGCCAAAAGTTCAAGCACAGGAAGCCAGCTTGCCTGAATGGGAAACTTCTGAGTGAGCTCAAATGCTAAAAGGACTTGTACAGAAATTGGAAGCAATGTTGGGCTACCCAAAAACATTGTGAAAATATTTCTCCTGCATTCAGTAGTAAAATTAGGAAAACTAAAGCTCAGCTGTCGGGAGATACAAAAGAAGCAGGTAAAAACTTGCTGTTACCTCAGAAGACTAAGTCTAGACACACTGCTGAATGGGGCAGAGAACTTAATGACAAAAGACAAGAAAAGGATGAGTGTCCCAATTTGAGATAAATTCAGGGAAATGCTCTGAAATTAACGTCTCCTTAAAAGAAGACAGGTTACAGCCACCCTTCCCCCACCAGGTTTGGGAAAAATATTTCCTCGGAGGAAAGTGAGGAAGAAACAAAACTATTTTTTTCACAAACACACAGGAAAAGAACAATAATGCTAAATAATAAAATCTCTCGCTGTGGAGAGAAACNGAGCTGAGAGCTGGGCTGGAAAGCAAGGAGGGATGCTTCCTCCCCTCTCTGCAGCAGCTGTCTCCCCGTAGCAGAAGAACCCAGAGAGGAATAGCCAGAGTGACCTTGGAGCACAGAACTGCTTTGAAAAAGTTCCTCTGGCTTTTTTTCTTTCTTTCCCCTCTCAGGCTCAGTTTAAAGGCACAGACAGGCACAGGATTCATATCTGGGCAATATGGGGTACACATGATAAAGTCACCTCAAGACAATGAGGAACACGATGTCTGCTTCGCTGTAACTTGAAAAGGCTTCTTTCAGGTCAACCTCTAAGAGTGGGAAACAACACTGGGACACGTATTACTTGTGTTGATAGGAAGCATGGAAGACTCTGCATGGAAGAACTGCAAATTTAACCTGCAGATCCATGGAACCAGACTGAATGATCTTCAGAGGCAGCTGAGGGAGACAGCAAGTTTCATGGAGACACACTTCTGCAGTCACTGAATAGAGTAGTATGTGTGGGAGCTCTCTGAGGAACGAGACAGGCAGATGTCAAACCTCATTGTCAGGCAGGGCAGTTCTGAGGAACTGCAGATTGATCAGATTAACCAGTGGGGAAGAGAAGGGGCAGGGAATTTCCAGTTAGACATTAGGAAGAGATCTTCCCCAGGGAGGTGGTCGGACACTATACTAGAGACAAACTAGAATAACTACATTTGGACATATTCAGAACACAACTGGACAAGGCCTTTGTCTAACCTCAGGGACACTAGGCCTGCAAGACTGTTTTAAGCAAGAGGCTAAGACCTGATTATCTTGAGAGGTATATATATCTAAGTTATCTTGTGATTCCAATTTGTGATTTTGTACAAGGCTATTTCAAAAGAATTGACAAGGACTAATTACTAACTAGTAATACAATTGCTAAAAATAATGGAAATGAAAGTTTCCATGAAAGTTTAGCAATGAGAAATTTCTTTTTGAGAAGATCAGAAATCCTAAAAATATTAAGTGGGGAAATTTTTGATTAAAATTAATGGGATTTAAGACAGGAAAATATTGAAATACAGTGCTACTACCTTTTAAAAAAATTGTACGTCTTCCCTGTTCTGCAATAGAACTCTTGTGGCATTCTATGTGTTGGTGAACTAGAAAACCTGTCACTTAATAAGAGTAACCCAAGCCTTTCAGGAAGTAAGGGCACTTCTCTCTTTAACAAATCAGTAACTGGTAGCTTTCAACAATTTGTGCATCTAGGAAAAATAAATGTTGAACTTTCATGCGATGGTACAAAGGAATGTGAGATCTGGATGCCAATTAATTTGGATGCCTTTAATAATGTCGCTCATTTTTCATGCTTTTTTTGGTTGTTTTTTTGTTGGTTTGTTGGAATTCTTTTGCCAGTACCAAAGGGCATTTCACAATGGGGAAAAAAAAGTATCCCTAATTCTGTAGCCAAACTGTTGCTAGTGACTGCTTCATCTGTCATTTGCTCTATCAGTTGGCATTCCTGCAGATAAAAGAAGTCTTGGTGCCATGAGATGAGTAAGAAATTGGGTCCAATATAGTATGCTAGCAGACTGATTTTTCTCTTTTACACGCCTTCATATTGAGTGGGATGTGACTGCCAAATGAAATCCAGAAGAAATAGTGGATTTGAATGTTTGCAGAGATGGGGAGGCTGGGGGGATGGGGGACAATTAACATTATCATTAAAGCTGCCTGCAGTTTTAACTACATTTCTGTTTGAATGTGCAGCTCAAGGATTTCTGGCATCTTACACTGTGTCCCGCTTTTTTTTTTTTTTGATGGTGGTGTTTTCTGGGTGTTTGTTTGTTTGTTTTTTAAGAGAAATGATTTTCATCCTTAATTTTTAAGGTAATATCAATACAATAATGATTAATTTAAATGGAGGAAAATTTGGATTTAAAGACTAAATCCATAGTTCATTGAAACTGCACCTCTTAATTAGCTGTTACATTTAACTTATAACTACTACATTCATAGCAGTCTTTGGTTCATAAATATGTTTATAAATAGCTATATGTTTATATTTCATAAAAGATTATTCTTTTGTTAAATGATATCAGCTGAAACAAGATTCAATAATCTGCAAGTCTCTTGTGAAATGCTGACAAACAACACATTAAAAAAGCTGAAGTAACTTTCACAAGCAATACTTTCCCACTTCACACACTGGTTTCTAAGGTAAACTAAGGTGCTGTGAAGGACAATGGCATCAAATACATTTGAGAAATCTTTAAACATATCAACACCTACATCAAATATTCTACTTAAGAATCTCATTTTGTGCACTTGGGTATTTTAACTGAGGCTGATCACTTGGAACTTAAGTGTCCAATGCACCACAGCCAGTTTGCTCCTCTCCTGTTTGTCTCTGCACTCTTCCTTGACATTTCTGGAGGAAATGGAGTTAAAGTTAGAGGCTTAGTACAAAGCACCCTCTTAGCCTGCCACAAAATCCCTCATTTTTTCCGTTGTCAAATACAAATTCAGTGAAACTCATCAATTCAGAGAGAAATCCAAGTCCTTGCCTGAGGCAATTATTCCCCATGAAACAGACAGTCTATCTACTAATTCCTTTCCAAAAACCTCACGTTAGGCTTGCTCCAAATTATGTTTAAGGTATACCAGGCATCACAATAGAGAGCTGTCTTAAAAACTGGAGGGTGAGGGCACAAGTCCCTTAACGTAGACATAGTTTGAGGCTGGTACTTGCTATGGAAGTGCTCTTAGCTCCATCTCACTTGCTAGAAGGGCAGCACAGGTACCCTGTCCCTATGGTTTCATTTACCCAAAAGATCTTGGCCTCTTTTCCTTTTTTTTTCATTCTCCCTCCCTTCATCTGGTTGAATTCTTCCTCCAAATTTGCAAATCGTTTCAGGCTTCAGAAAAGGAGCCTCTTGCCAAATCACATAGACGTACAAAACGTCCACTCAGGCCCGTTCAAAAAGCCCACCCCATTGGTATTCCCCGGGAATAGCACATCCTTTCACAGGCCTGGGACACTGCTGGTCTAGTGCTGGTCTTTCAGCTGGTAATAAATCACCTCCACTGACTCCCAGACAACTACTCCTATTTACCTCAGCTAAGAACCTGTCCCCAGTGCTGAAATGTCGATCAGATGAGTTAATATCTATTTCCCTAAAATTCCTTCTGGGCATTGGTTGTTTTTCTCTTCACTCTTTACACTACTGCGTGAAGTTGTTAGGCAACGTTAAACATCAGAGACTAATTTTAACTCTGAATGTAGCAATCCTTTATATCAGCTTTGGTAGGCAGAGGAAACATCGATCATTCAGAAAGAAAAACTGGTGCATAAATAATGACAGATAATAAATATGTCTGATGGGCCAAATTTTTCATAAGTCAGTGCTAGTAATACCAAGATTTTTTCAGTTAGAATAAACTGAATACAGACATATGCTCAACATCTTCCCTCTCCTTACAAGAATCCTGCAGGTATTTGATTTTTTTGGTCAATGTTTGATACCACAATATCAAAATAAGTTTTCAAATACTGGATATAATTTTCAGATACAGCTCATTTCTTATTTCATCTTAAATGGTATGTCCCATAGAGTGATTTGTTTGGTCTGCATATATGCAACAGAACCTATATTTACCTTTTTTCTAGAAAATGAGGGACTTCTGACTTCCTTCAGTAAATCTTTTAATGAGGTCGCTTATCTTGACATGGGATAGCCATTATACAGATATTAAGTTCAATTTTTAAAAGAGTAAGCTTTTCTTGTTCTGTGTAAGTTTTTGCTTTTTGCCCCGAGATTAATGGCTGGGGTTTTGTTTCTTTTCTTGTCAGTAGCATTTGGGATGTTTAGGTTCAAAAAGAACTAGGCATTATAAAATAAGGGCTTACATGTTTTGCACAAAATACTGAAATTGTTCAACTAGTCAATGCTTCTCCAAATTCCTTTAACTTGTCTTAAACTATATGAGAGAAACAAGAATAGATAGTTGTTTAAAACTGGCATGCACAATCACATATCTGTGACAAACATTTTGATTTCTGTGGATCTTTTTTTTCTTCAAGTATTTGTGATTTTGATTTCATTTTGTAAGTCATATGTGCTACTTCTACCTATTACAGACAAATCACAGTATGCTGAAATAAAACGAAATCATTCTGTAGGACTAGCTTTCAGAGTTATTCCTGCTGTTCAACTCTTCAAAGGAATAAAACAATGCACTTCTGATATAAGTTTTGCATGCTAAAAGCTTAACCCTGGTGTCTTTTGTCAGGTAAAATTCTGGGTAAAATTCTCTGTGCTTGGAGTTAGAATTTTACCACAGTAGAGACTGCAAGACTGATACCTCTCCTTAACCTGCTCTTGTAAGAGTCCTTTGGAGCTTCTGTGCTAATCTAACAGCTCTTTTGTTAAACTAGAGAGCAGTGAGAGGGGGGGTTTATGCTTTGTATTATATTGGGAAAACATTAGCAAATGAAATAAATGTGAATTTGGCTTTTTAGCACTTAGAATTATTCACTTTGAACTGTAAATTATTTATGGTACTCAAAGAGACACTTTGTAAATAACAGGAAAGCCTCAGAAATCAAATGCAGATTGTGGTATTTAGTCTTGTCTTGCCATCATTAACCATTTCAGTTACACAACATGTTGCAATAAATCAAGCACATCTCTTAGACATCTCTCCTAAAGGAATTAGAAAGCAGCAGAAAAAAATGAAGCTGTCTACCAGTGACAGCTACAAAGGGAAACCCAGAGAAGGAGTGGAAAAAAAAGGTGCTCCTGTGAGCAGATGATAAAGCAGATGCTGTAAAACAACAGGGGGATTGCACCATTTCTTCTCCAGAACTGACGATGGTTTGATAAACAGCTAGTCATGCTCCTGGAAAACCCTGTCCATCAGTGCATATCAGTACAAATTAATGATGACATGTCCTGATTAAACTTGCTGTGCTGTGAAATGCAATGCATTATCTGCATGGCAGTAAGTGAACAAATGCTCTCAGGGAGTGAAAGAACAAGCAAAGTCACACATCTCAGGTTAGGTCCCGACTCATAGGTGCCTGTGGTGAAGTAGGTGTTTAATTGACAAATCAGTCTTGACTTGTGGGTTTTGCAGGCTATAGCTTTTTGTCATTGAAAAGAGTTGTCTTGATAATGCCCTTTCTGTAAACTGTTAGTCAGTTTTCAAAACCTTCAGTCAAGCTCTTGAATCTCTTCCTCAAGCAAACCTTAAATAAGCTTGCACCCTGTGTACATTAACAAGTAGTCCCCCTTTGGAAAAAACGGAATACTACAAACATGGTAGTGGTGACACCACAACATCACCCATGAACTGAGTAAGAGCTAAGCAAGTTCTCAATGAGAATTTGAGATGTCTCCCAAAAGTTCATTTTCTAGAGTAAAAAGCAAATAACTTTATAATCATAATGCAAATTTTTAAAAAAAAGTTTCATTTGGATTTGTCTTGTCTAGCATACAGAATGAAAACCTTTTTGTAAGAGCTAGTTGTTTATTTTTAAAAATGGAAGTCACACATTTAACATCCCTTCACTTTCTATGCTTTACTAAAGCACTTCTGTCATTACGGATAAATAAGTCTCTATAGAGTTGAGAAAATTTTGCCTCTTAAAGACAGGTTTGCTGAACAAAAGATCTCTTCTAAAATAGGTAGGTTCTCTTGGGGATGGGAGCCAGACTTTGCAATTCATACTGCTGCTGAAAGGAAGGACCACTCAAGGCAGTAAGAACATCATAGTCAGTACACCTAGCAGAATCTGGAATTCCTTCTCACATCTGTAAAGCACATTGATGGCTGTAGACTCAAACCAGATGAGGCAGCCTGAAATACTTTTCAGAACAATTCCTTATCCTGATTTTACTTTAACCAACCTTCCAGGTTGGGTTCTAATCTAATGTAAAATCTAGAACAATTTAGATGATTGTTGTGAACTTGCATTACAATGAATGAGATTCCAGTCCAAATGTTGACATTTCTGCAAAGGAAACGCACAAGACAGCAATAGAGATATTTCCTTCATACTTTGATTCAGGGAGCAGACTGTAACAAATTAAAAAAAAAAAATCTTAGGAATCTTGGGAGAAATAAAATATTTAATCCTTATAGTACTTAGCTTTTTCTGTGCGTACAATCTGGGCAGCAAATGGGCAGGTGAAACATATCCGTTTCCGTGCCAAAAAATATATGGTAAAGAAATACTGTACAGTAAGTTCTTCTCTGAAATTAACATTTCCTATGTTAAGAAGGTATGAAGATCTAGGAAAAGAATTAGCTGTACAGGAAGACAAAAAAGCAAGGACTGCAGATACAGGTAGTGATGAAAAACACACTGAAAAGATTTGTCCAAGAAGGCACAAAATATCAGGAACAACCGTTTAACTACTCTTAAATACTTTTTGTAAGTTTTATTAAATGGTGTCAGGCCAGTAGGCCACATTAGAGAGGGGATGGGGTCACCAGTATTATGTAAGACAGTGTTTCATAAAGCAGGCTGAGAAGGCTGCAGAAACCCAGGCTATTGTAACGGCAACCGATCCAGGAGGCTGCAGCCAGCCTGCTCCCCTAGCCTGCCTGCAGGGTCTGTGACAAACCTGGTGTAGTCTGGCACAGGGAGTGCCCTCAGCTTCTAGGCAGCCTCTAAAACCGAAACATGATACACAATACAACATTTTTCCCCCCCTCCTCTCTTTCACATGGACTTCAACCTACTTATTTTATTTCTGAAACAGAGGTTTTAATTAAAGCTACCTTCTATACAATGCACTGAACTTCAGCTCTGTTGCAAATAACACATTAATTTCCCCTGACTCTTAGTAATCTTACTTGCTCTATTTTATCCCTGAAAACATCTTGCCTGGGTGAACACCAAGGGGAAATAACAGGTGGGGGCAACAAAACTGAAGTAGCTTACTGGAAGTTATGACAAACTCTGCATTTTGTTATTTTTTTTCATTTTTAATACATATACTTCTTTATTCTTGCAACTTCCCCCACTAAAGTTATGAATTGAGCTTTAGGAATGCAGCTTCTCACTGGAGGAATGGAAATGAAACAAGTCACAGGGGCAGATAGCAGATAAAAAAAACAAGCGTATTGACAGAGAGGAGTATGTGATCCATTCCCTCACTACTGTGCCTAGGGTGGCACTTTAGGCCAGGAATCTCTGCGACCTCAGTTAGTCAGATTTAGCCTTCAAGCTCTAACCTTCCATGCCCATATAGCAGCTAGGGTATTTTATCTGAAAATTCAAGTCAAAATCCAGACTAAGTTTCTCGGCATCTTTCTTTCTGATCCTGGATCAAGTCACTGGCAAATCAATTGAATGTTAAAAATCTCACAAGGCCAACTTCCCTGGGGTAGGCAGGAGAGAAAGGAAGCATGCAAACATGGTCTATTCAGCATCTGCCTAAAAAGCCTCCAGTGTTGCTAGATCTGGGATTACATGTGTCTATCACACCTTTTTTTTTTTTCTTTCTTTCTTTAGTCAGGGGGGCTGTTTAGGCTTTTAAAGAAGCACACCAACAGGACTTTTGTGAGACAAAGATCTTACAGTTTCTTCTGCTTGTGGGGAGAATGCAGTGGGAAGAAGTGAAATCACCATATATCCCAGTTGTTGTTTTGACCAATAGAAGAGAAAATGAATGAAAAAAGTTTCAGGACAGTAAGCTAAAACTGTGACAGAGCAAATCCTCTAGCTGAGTTCATGTTCCCTGCAGATCATGTACAGATGGGACATGCAATGTAATCATCAGTGGGCTATAAATCCATCTGCCAACATAAAACTACATAGATAGATCTCTGTTGGACTAACATTTAAATGATGTAGTAGTGGATCAGAACTCCTATTGTGCTCGATGCTCTAACACCACAGAACAGGGAGTTCCCTTCCCCCCATCCCTAAAAGCAAGCTTGTAATTTAAAAGCTGTTAAGTACAGACACAGATATGTGGGAATATGAAAGACAACAGGTTCTTATTTCTGTGATAATAGTTACAACATGGTCTTTTTGTACACAGCTGAAGGAAGGATTTGAAGGAAGGTAATGGAACAGCTTTGTAGACATTTCCATAGGAATTTTGGTCATGTATAAAATATGCTAAAATTGCCAAAATATTTGCTTTAAAGTCTAAAACTGCTGGCTAAAGAACATTGCCATGGCTTGACCGGATGTAGACAATATCAATAAGCACTTGCCTTTCTATCAAAGAGATTCCATGAAATAAGATCTCTCAACACAAAATGTTTTTAGGCATAGACATAAAACTACTTTTTGTCAAGATAGACGAAAGCCACTAAAGTTCTCATAAGTACAGACAAATAAATAACCTGTGCCTAATGTAACTAGAAAGGATGAGAAGTGGGGGTGGGGTGTCAGGGAAGAAAACATTCTGAGAATGGTTCCTGACAGAAGATAAGATTGTGAACTGACAGACCAGGAATCCTTTAGAGGTGAACTCTGAATGGACCTGAAGAGCAAAGAAAATTTACAAGGGTTGTGACTGCGATCAAAATAACAAGCACTAATTAGAAGTGTATGAACAAAGAAAAGGAAGCAAACTAGCAGATGGAAAACAAAGTGATGGGAAAACAAACAAAATCTTCACAGATTGAGGAGAATTAAGACATCAGTTATTTTATTATGGCTAAAGATAAAAATAAAACAGTGATGAGCCAGAAGTCAGAGAACTGCTAAGTAGTAGTCCAGATTAATAACATGCATGGCAATATCTGAATGAAACTAAGAAAAAATGGAAATCAAATAAATAAGGACAAGAATCTTGTATCTTCTCTATGTTCAGTATTGTCACATGATAATTAAATTATTGCTTCAAATAAGTATTCTCAGCCTTTCTTTACCACTGGATTAGAACAATGAGTTAAAATATTTTTATAGCTCTACATGCTACAGTTTTTAAGGAATAAGACTAGCAGTTTTTAGAAAATTCAATTTTTTTTTTTAGTTATGAATAAAAGGGGCCACAAAATGTTTCTATTTTATGTTTCAATATGGTGCATTATGGTGTTGATTAACAATTTAATAACACTGAAAAAATGAGCTGTAAGATGGACTTAGTAGACAAGAGAGTGCAAGCTTGAAGGTGTTCAGTGAGTGCCAAAAGAATTACAGAAGTTAGAGTACACAGACATTAGCTGATACTGCAAACAAAAAGCAGAATATAAGTGTAAGAGGTTGAAGATGTACTCTTTGTACACCATTTGCATACCTTAGACCTATGACATCCTAATCAAGGTTTACACATGCCAGCTTTTAGAAAAAAAAAATATTTTTATAAAGCACCTAGCCTTGGCTATTTAGGCACTGGCAAAGTCCTGACTCACTACTGCGTCACTGCTGTTTTAAGCATAAAAGACAAGGAATCCAACAGCAGCAGCTACTTTAGGCAGAAATAATTAGGAGTGGGTTGTGTTATGCTGTACATAGACCTGGTTTTTGCAGCACTGTGTCAGGGCCTCTTAAGGCAACAGCACAGAATTTGTTACCAAGTCAATATTCTGTTAAAGTCCTAAAAGCTGGGTTCAAAGCAACTATTTATTCATTCATACTCAAGTTTGGTGTTACATTACCAGCAGGGTGATTCAAACATTAAGGGTAGATTTTTAAGGCTCTGAATAGTGAGAAGAGGCACAGTTACACACAGAATCCATAAAATTTACATGTGAATTGGCAGATGGAAAATAAAACAGTGATGTGTGAACTCCACCTAGTTGGAGCTTGAAAATTCTCATGCCTTTGAGATTCAGAGGGTGGAGTTTAAGACAGATCCTTAACTGAGCAGGACTCTTCTTGTAACATTGCTTACAGCACTTACAGTGTTTCCTAGAAAACCAGAGTCTGATTTCTTCCTTAACTTGAGAAATTAAAAACTTCCATTTCCCAGCCTAGTGCCTAACCACTGTGTAGATAAAAACATATTCTAGTACAGCACGTTGAAGCTAATGCTTCTGGAGACAGAAATACAGGATTGCTAAGGACACAGGAGAGTGAGAAGGGAAAACATGAGCTCTGCTGAAGGGAAGAGACCTGGTGACCTCATTTCCAGGCTAATCGTGTAGAGGAACTTCGAAGGTGCAACCATTCAGTAGGTTTTTACAGATGTGTGAATGCACATAACTTTCAATGTCTTACTTGAACCTCTTTGCAGACATTTTAACTGGGCCAGGAAAGATGTTCCTAGCCCTGCCACAAGACGGCAGGGATAAAACCCAGGCTCTGTGCCTGCAATGGCAAACTAATGATTTCAGCAGAGCTGGGACTTCACATCCACATCCTTACTTACTGAGTTTAAATTTTCTCAAACAGGGCTATATTTCAATCATAATCTCCAAACCTATGACTTAATAACACATTCTACATTAGGACTTTAAATGCTCTCAAGGGATCCCCATTGGTGTAGCAGAAATAGCATGGCATGCACAAAAGGGGAGCCAGATCTGCCAAAATATTCTCAATCCTCCCTTATGCACTTGTGGCTGTACATGCTGATGAGGATCATATCATAGGAACTCTTCAAATTCATTTGTGAACAAGTGAGACTGAAACAATAAATGACACTGTAATTTGGCTAGAAGCCCTCCCTGTGGAAAACTTCTACTGAGAATAGGTGGAATTGGCATTATGTGACTTTTTTCCTGCAAATCCATTTACTGTCCTGTGATGTTGGTCCAGAAGGTATCTTGGGTTCCTTAAAACATTTTTTATCGCACTTATTAAAATCTGCATTTATGCTGTGCTATTGCACTATGCTTTGTGGAGGAAAGACATAGTAGAAACAGTTAAAAATTACCATCCGTGCTATATCTGAGAAAACAACACAAATATTGCGCAGACACGCGAGCGTTAGCAGTGGCAAGTTACAGACGCATTTAATACCCACTTGTACTTGTGCATTTTTAGACAGAAGTCACCCTAGAAACGAACAAAGGAAGTTTAACCCTTTTCTGAACGTTTCAAATTCTGCCTGTGTGAGTCCAGCTCCAGGAATTGAGCTCTGCTCTCTGTTGTCAGCACAGCTTTTCTGGTTCTATCTGAATGCTTTGACTAACTCTCATGGTAGTACATATTTCTACACACAGACCAAAAGGAAACGATTGGCATCTGCCATAAGATTTATTTTTTTGCCTGAGATTCAGCAGGCAAGCCAAGGAAAAGCTATAAATCATTTTGCACAGACTAATATCTCAACTCTTTGACAGAGAAAGCTGTTATATCTTATAAAGTGACAGGATTCCCATCAGAAGGGAACCTTATCTTGTGCCAAAGAAACATAACATTTTTTTAAAGCCCCATTAAACCCATGCAAGTCCACTCACCTGGTGTCCCAAGATCATAAAATTAAGACTAATGACTGTCACAACAAGAATTTTAACATAGTCTCTACTGCGTTAGACATTGGGTAGACAGTACTTAGTGACAGTGCCCAAAAAGAAGATAGCAAAACTTCAGATATCGTACATGTTTTGGGTAACTATGATGTAAAAAGTGTTCACAGATTATCTACCACACAGTAGTAACTGATAATTCACCTGGAAGATTGAGAGACATTAAAGACTGCAGGATTTTGAGAATTACGGTGACACACAAATGCCTTATCAACGTGATTGAATGATTATTTTCAACTGACTTAGTGTCTTCTTTATCTTAGAACAAAAACAAACATTATATCTGCCTTTTCAATATCTTGTTTTATAATGCCTAGTCTAAAATATTCTTCTGTGATTTTATAATAATTACAATAACTTAAAAATGTAATTTCCCTTCTTTTTTTTTTAATGACCAGGTAAACGTGTACAGACAAATTAATCTAAAAAAGAAGGAACAATGAAAAAATAATTCCTTGAATATAACTCTTAGGAGATATGTGCCTATTGGAATAGCAAAAATGCAGGGATTTTACATAAACACTAGAATTTGATGTGCAGCCTTTTAGCCTGGCGTCAGCTAAGAGGCACAAAGGGTGAAAGTTTCATTACAGGATCTTGAACA
This sequence comes from Vireo altiloquus, assembly GCA_013396875.1. Taxonomy (NCBI): domain Eukaryota; kingdom Metazoa; phylum Chordata; class Aves; order Passeriformes; family Vireonidae; genus Vireo; species Vireo altiloquus. The sequence goes on from VZRF01008090.1 coordinate 583,489, forward strand.
AATACAAGAGTTTAAAAATTCTCTTAAAGGAAATAAGAATTATGTTTGGAGTGAATTAAAAATAGCATCATTTTATTCACTTTTTGCTTGTTGAAGTGAAAAGTCATTTATACTACAATACTAATCGCTACATTAATGAACCAGAATTAATGAATCAAACAAAACTTTTTATTTCCTCCTGACATTTAAGGACAAAATATTTTGACGTTTAGAAAGTAAGTCTTATTTTGCTCTGAAATGGGAATCCAGTGAAAAAATTGGTTGATTAGGGAAGGCAGGTTCTTCCACACAATTTAATTAATTTTGATAAAACAAAGGTTAAGGAATTTTTGACCAGCACTACTGACAAAGTATGCAGGCCTGAATCTGCATCTCAATCCAAGCCCAAACTTCGTATATTGGGCAGTTGGACCAAATCTTTCAAAGCTGCTTGTAAATTAATTGTATTAAAACATTAAAAGAAAGATTTAGCTGGCTTTCCAGAAAAAACCCAAAAACCCAACACAGCACAACAAAGCAAACAACAAAAAACCCCCATTACTATTCAGTTTATAGTCAAAGAAAACAGTGATTGATACCAATGAGGTAAAAATTCCTTAATCCATATGTATATATTGTAACAAGGTCATAACACTGAGGAGGAAAGCCCAACACACCCATTTCTCCCAGAGTTCTCAAAAGCTACCTAAATTAACAAGTTCTTTCTTTTTTCCTTGAAGAAAAGACTAAAGAGGAAGTTCATGGAAGAACATGGAAGTTCAACTTGGATGAAATAGATCTTCCTATATTTGCTTGCTTACATATGTGTATACATTAAACATCTTTTATATCTGCCCAATCAAAGCTCANTCCATTTCCCCCAGAGTTCTCTCAAGCTACCTAAATTAACAAGTCCTTTCTTTTTTCCTTGAAGAATAAGACTGAAGAGAAACACATGGAAGTTCAACTTGGATGGAATAGATCTTCCTATATTTGCTTGCTTACATATGTGTATACATTAAACATCTTTTATATCTGCCCAATCAAAGCTCAAGATCTTATCATTCTGGGATAAAAAGAGAGGTTTGGAACTCATTCATATTTACTAAAAAAACCCAACAAAACAAGAAACCATCACACTGACAAAACCTACTCCACACCTTTTACAACAGCTAATCTCATGGCTGGGCAGAAGTTAGAGTGCCAATGCTCCTGTTGCAATGTCTGTTCACCTCACCCAGAGACAGAGATATCACCACTCTCTCTCTGCAGGTACAAATAGTTTAAAGAAGAGTTGTTATTATGAGGTTTATTTGGCTGAGCTTTTTTTGTACACAATGTAGGTAGACTGACAGCCCTGAAGATTGACAATTTGTATTTTCTTATGGGCCAGCATAACTTGGCTCATAAAGATGGTTTCACCAAAAGAGTAAGAAGTGTTCACTTCTCTGTCCAAAAAAGCAGCTTATCAATGCAAATTTCAGTGTTCCTTCACAGCATACAAGTTTCACCCTAGGTATGAACAACCAAGCAAAAGTTTGTTTCAAAGAGGTCCTTTAGCAGCTAAGTATCTTCATATCAGCATTAGAATAAAAATTGAAAACTTCAAAATCTTTCCTTCTCACTCAGTTAGACCCAGCAAATTATTTTCCATGTTTATTAGCGGGGTGCCTCATATAAATTTGCTTCCTTACCATCAGCGCAGCTACCCCCTTTCCATAAATAACATAGCCTGATGATTATCACTTACTCTTTGTATGAGTCACATTTAAAGACAGCCCTGAGGTGCTTCTCAGGGAGTCTCTTTGAATCATGAATCAGAAAGGAAAGAAAGCAGCCTCTGAAATATCACCATACCCAGATTCTAGATGCCTAGAACGTATCATTGCCTATTTATAGTTTCAAGCTGCCAGGCAGTTTCACATAATGGAAGTCAATGGTCATAGAGAACTTTCTCTTCTTCAGCAGTATTTGTAAAATGAAGAGAACCTGATAATAGAAAAGCTCCACACACATACACATAGAACGGAAAAGGTCAAATCTCCTTATTTCAAAATAAACTGAAAATCCATAGTCTGAACAAAAATGAGGAATAAGAGCCAGCAAGCTCCCCATGGCACAAGCCCAGGCTGGGCAGACATCAGCAAAACCTGATAGACATGAGGACAATTTCTACCTCAGTCATTGCTGCACAGCACACCCTCAGAGCCTCGCATGCCACAGATTTTAAGCTTTTACTTTATTTCTCATTAACAGCTTCCAGGTCTCGCCCATGTTTTATTCATTTTCCAGCCAGGGCTACAGTTAGGCTTTTACTCACCTCAGTAGGACCACAAGAAGTTTCCTTCCTTATGGACGGAGAGAAAACAGAATGCTTTCAGACCTGATGGAGCTGGAGACAAGCAGCAATTAGCTGACAACAGGCTGACACGTTCTTCACCGCTCTTGCATAAAACATTGAGCTGTGCTCCTCTGGCCCACCTCAGCTTTCTAAATTTATTTATTTATTTTCAGGCTAACTGCTTAGTAGCTTGGCAAACTGCCATTTTGCAAAGGCAAATTTTCTTCTTCTTTTTTTTAATGGTAACAAAGAAATAGATAAATTTCTAGAAAATCCTTCACCTTCTTTTGATAATCCTTCAGCTCTCATTCGCTTGCAAGTCCTTCTCACTTCCCGTGAAGAGCTCACTTGTATTGTTGAGCCATTTTCTCTGTCTTTCTGCCCCCAAAACAAAGAAATGCTACTTTACTCCTTCATCCTCAAATGGAAGGACTCTCCAGATAAATGTAATTAACCCATTTCTCTAGCTCACTGCTGCTCATTAGCCCCGAGTGCCTTCATCTGGCCTCTCAGGTCCCAAACAACCATTTTTGTGGATGCCACTGCATACTCTTTCTGTTTTCTCATTCCATAGCAGAGTTCTCTGATCTTCTCCTACTTCCTTGTCTTGAGATAATTCTTCCTGGTTTGTTTTTTTTTCCATTTTGTAGCCATTCTCCCTAGTCACTCCCACAGAGATGTGAGGGACAACACCTCTCGGTCAGCTTCCCAGAAAGTCTTGGTGTTGCTGTGGTCTGCCTCAAAGTTACAAGCCCCAGAAGCCAGTTGAGCTTGAAGACAGTAACTTGCAGAACACCACTAGTACCCTAAATCACCACTAACCACTAAAATGCTATAATCTCAGCAAACAAATATTAACCTATAGATTAAAAAAATTTAGAAAGGTATTTTTCTGCCTTTCTTACCACAGCTGACTATGTTACTTCTTACTCTGATATCCTGAAACATGTTGTAATCTGTAACTGTATTTGCCTTAAATAATTTTGGATATAAGGTAGTCATTGTTGTGATGTACATGCAACTCTAAAGAGTTGGTAAGAGTGACCAAATGTAACAGGAAGTCTAGCCGGTTTCAGAAACTAAGTATTTCCTATCTCATCAGAGTCCTGAGCATACCAGCACATTACCTGGTCTGGCATGCACATACACATATGCACACCAAGCCTAAACCATGAGGTCTCACCCCTAGCTTCAAATAATTGTGATGATTTGCATATAAATATCTTACAAGTACTGGAAACAATAATTTTCTATTTCTCTCTGCAAGAAATTCTTCTTCCACTTCTTTTTAACAGGAACTCATGCGAAGTGAGAGACTGACCATTATCAGAAGTTTCCTGAGACATCATGGTCTTCTGTCAGCACATTGCCCAGCTGACATGCACTGATGAAAGATTTGCAAAGCCAGTGTCACATTTAATACCTATATATTTTTAATTGTTATTTACATTGCAAATGTCATTAGTGAAGCTTTAAGGAATGCTTCATTGTAAAGAGTAGGTTTACAGATACCCACTTCAGTCAATCTAAGAACAGTGTGACTATTTCAATTGTATGAAGATATATGCATATATTCTTTGTTTTACTTCTTACACCAATAATGTCATCAGTGACAGTGCATACTGAAGTGAAAAGAATCCCTCTTTGAAGTTCTCTTTCATGAAATCAACCATTTTCTTTTCATACCATGTTTTATGTACTCTAAGATTTTCTCTTCACCATCAATACTTTAAACCTGAGCATGGTTTTAAATTATTAGAGGCCATGCTAAAAAAACCCAAACAACCAAGATTTATAGAAAGACAGTCTCTGCTATGAGAACTGTTAATCCAGTATAATGGCTGCTCTGTTTTATTTTGTTACAGTGAGAATTTATACATACTCATCAGCAGATCTGACTTACTTTTTATATGTCTATTCAGAATTGTATGTAATTCTGATGACATGGACTCATCTATCCCTCTTTACATAAAAAAGTGTGTTGTGACCAACATGCTATCACAGACTGAGACATTTAAAATCACATACATTATTAAGTAATAGCTTATGTATAATTTTATTTGTTTTCAGAGTTACAATGTTCATGAGATAATCATAGAGAACACATTATATATTGTTGTTAAACACATTTTTGCCACAAAAAGTTGAGAGCATTGGTAGAAAATCCTATGTCAAGTTATGTGAAAATATTTATCACCTGTAACCATAATTTCATAAAACCAATATACACTTTACGTAATATTATGTCAGCAAATTCCTTCTTTTTGCAAATAACCTTTGCTCTGTACTTATGCATGTTCGTAGCTCAGTGTATCGAATGCTTCTGTGTGTGTGTTTGTGCGTTTGCAATGCACAGGAAAAATACTAGTTTACTCCTATGGTAACTGTAAATGTCAACACCACTGGACCCAAGAATGGTGAATTACAAGATCTTAATTTTAGCAAATAATCACCTTCATATTTTTCTACCTAATGCTGAACAAAACATTAATTGGTATTTACCTCCTAATGTTTACAGAACATAGACTGTATATTTCAAAGACATAATCCTTACCAACTATATACTTTTATTTTAGTGTCTATTATATAAATTAGGACTCTGTTGAATTCTTATACTGAGGAACAAATGATAGTAACTTTATTTAAATACATGCACAGTACCGTGCACTACAGCATGATGAAGTATTATTTTTAAAATGGATGAATGAATCAATAGAAAAATAGATTTAATAAATAATTAACATTTTAAAGTCTGGATAAAAATGGGAAATCATGCATTTCAAGCAAAGTTTTATTTTTTTAAATGAAATCTCTGAGAACTTAAGACATGCAGAGCTGAGAAGCAGCTCACTCTGAACAAAGAACAATGTTAAGACTGCACAAAAAGTTTTGTTTGAGATCGTTTATATGCAAGACTGAAAAAACCTGCCATTCTTGGACTTCCCTTCAACATTAGACAGTGCTGTGCAAACCTCAGACAAATCCCTGTATTATGATTTCTAAGCTGTTAGGAAGTCTCTCAGAGAGCTAAGAAAGTTAAAACCTGAGCAATTGCCTCACCAAAATTTATGACAAGAAATGTTTTGATTCCAGATAGCAGACTACAAAAGGGTAATAGACAACAGTTTATCATTTCCTTGAGAGATTTAGCTTATGGGATAAGTAAATTATGGATGGTATCAATTTCTAAATTATTATGACACAAAAAATATAATTTTAATTTTCTAATATTTAGAGTTAATATCTCTGTCTCAATATTTAGTGTATGTGATGATCTCTATCAACTCATGAAACAAATGAAGAGTGAGTATTTACTTGCAATTAATTTAATGTTTTTCCCTACCCCAGCATTTGTCTGGACATTGACAATGTAATCAAATGAACTGTAAATTTTCAGACGTGAGTCTACTCCAGTGAGTTTGATTAATTATGCATTAACCCATTTCTCTGAAGCATCCTTCACTAAATCTTTGGTGGGAAGTGCACTTTAATTAGGCATAAGCTTTGGTTATTTGTGTGCATATGCACTATGCTATTGGTCAATGTGCAGAATGATTTAAAGTTTGCCATGTTACACAGATGTATTGCTCATGAAAATAATTCTAGGGTTTCAACGAACACTGATGGTTAGTTTTGCAAGTATTATTATCTTCACTCAGCATGATCTCCGTAGTCTTATAGTTTTTGCTCAAACTTTCACCAACTTATAATCTTAACAAGAACAATCATGATCATTTGAATACTGTGCATATTGTTAGATGTTTTCAGCAGGTACAGTTACTCATACACATAGGAGTTATCAGAATAAGTTACAAGATTTTAATACTTAGTTGAATAAAAATATTCTCAGGGTAGAAAGAAATGATAAACTAAAAATACAGGTTAATGAGACCTGTAATGATTTTACTCTGAAACAAGTCAGATTGACTATTGATGTAAAGATGTTTGATGAGATACTATTGAACCTATGGCATATGATTATTGTAGTAGAAAAAGCTGAAACAGAAAAGAGAGAAATCAAATTACCCATGACATTCTCTTCCCATATTCCATGGCAGAATTAGCCCATAGATCAGTAAATGGTAACGCATGCAACAAAAAATATGCTGTATCACTTCATGTAAACATCTGCTTTCATCATGCAAAATGACTACAAAACTGTGACAACAGTTTTTTCTAGTAGCATAGTTTTACATCAGCTCAGCTACAGAACAGTTAAACCAAAATCCAAGATTTTGCAAATAGAAGATATTCTAAAACTCTTGAAGTATTTCCAGCATGAATATTCCAAAGCCCAACAAAGCTAATAGTTTTTTTTTTTTTTACTAAACTACATAGGTTTATTCCTTGCTGTGGTTCCTTGTTCTTTTGATGATAGAAGAGAAAAGACCAGTTTTTGGAGGAGGTCCCATCAACATGGGGGCCTGGTTCTTGTGAGTAATTTTTATCTGGGGAAGAAAAAAGAAAAACAGAGTTATCCCTTGAGTTACTTCAGTTCCAACTATCTGAGATGCCTGAATTATCTTTATATGATTTAACTTCCAGATCTTCTACATTTAATCTAAGATGAAATGAAAATACCTGGATGTTTTTATGAATGATGTTCCATTTGCAGTAAATCAATCTATGTGTAATTGCTTTTCCACAAATAATTTAAATTTTACACAAAATTTTTTTAAAAACATAAGCAATGAAATACATGCCAATACATAATCTCATTTTTTGAGTGTGGGATTTATTGCTTACTCTTGAGGAAGAATTTAGAAGTTGGAAAGAACATGCATGCTGACAGACCAAGCTGTTGCCTATTATTAAGGTAAGCTATGTCTTTATATGCTTTATTTATATATCTAATCAAGCTGTACTCTTTTACCACAGGACGCTACTTACTTTCAAAACAGCCATTATGAACAAAAGTACAAAGTTAATACACAAGAAAAGGTCCAAAAAGATGAACTAGCATTCTAATTTGTTAATTAATTGTTAATAGAATAGACTCAAATATTGAAAGAACTATTTAAAACACTTTGTAATACTGCTCTAAAGCCACCCGTTTTGATTTCTTTGATATAGAACTACGAATCACCTTAAATGAGACAACCTTAAAGTAGATTATGTCTGCAATTTTCTCTAATTCAAGTCTAAATTAGAGAAGACATTTTATGAATGTATGCTATGCTCAAAGCTAATTGAAAGCAATTATCAAAGTGGCATTTTGTCTGTGACTTTAAGATACATTGTAAGATAATAAATGATTCTCATTATGTAATAAAAAGGTCACATCTTGCCTTTGGGCTAGTGATGTTAAGAGTTTTTCAAAAGCAATCCGAGACATTTTCTTTAGTGAACTACGACTAATATAAGAACCATCACTTATTAAATATCAGTTGTCAACTGCATAGTACCCACATCAGAGATGGGTATTTCTTTCAAAAAGAAACACCACCTCATTAAAAACTGGAAAAATATATCTCTTAAAGTGCATACCTGACATTTTCAAGTTAAAATGAATATCCTTCACTTGTCATTCACTAATAGTAATGAAACAAAAAACGTATGTCACGTGGAGAGGCTCATTAAAATATAGATCAGGACATTTCTTGGCGTGGAAATTTACGTTACAATATAAGGAGACAGAAACATAAAAAGCTCAACAGAGTGTGTGTCTTGGTTTAACTCTATTAGAGCCTTTACTTTACTCTCCAAATGCTCATTTTCATGCTACCTTAGTTCATTAACTTCAAATTTCATGTGGGACCACTTTTTGTCAACCCTGTTCATTAGTATTGAATATAGCATATGGAAGGTTTTTGGCAATGTAGATTACTTTCACATGGATCATAACTCTTGCTTTCAAAGATTGGCACCAATATATTTTCTCACAATAAATTCTGCTTCAGGCGTCGTTTTGGAAGCCAAATCTGTAGTTGGGGTAAACTGGCATTATTCCGTTGATGTCAGTACCAGCTGATGATCTGGAGCTGAAAAATTGCCTCAAGGATTTTTGCAGCTTTCACAAGCTTCATAAGACATATTTTGGGGCTTGGGAGCAGTGATGATATCAACCTGACCCTGACGATCATGACATGAAGTAATCTACAGCTGATGTGAGTGAATTTTTCAAGTCATAAGAGGTTTAGCATATTGCAAGATTTGGCCATGATGTGGCAGCAGGAATGCCTTTAAGTTTCCTTTCAGAGGTAAAATGTAGTAATTCCATCTTAAAGTGAATAAAAGAGCAAAGCTCAAAAGATGGCTTTAGTATGAATGGGTGAGGTAATCCTGAGACCCCATCCAGATTGCATGTTGGGATGGGGCTGTTCAATGCCTCTCAGGATGAATGCAATTACAAACTGAGTAAATGTTTATCATTTGTAATGTTCTTTCTTGGCTTGAGCCATCTGTTTCAGGGACCATGACCTCTTCAGTATGTTGCTTCCTATCAGCTGAGATCAGCTAACATGCCTGAATACAATTAACCACTACCATGCATTGGGATAAGTCCTGTATGCTTTTCCCCAAGACATATTTTCGACTCCTATAAACTGGCACAATTTCAATGGTGTAAAATATATTTTAAATTTTGAAAACACTACAATAAAGTGTAAATTTAAAGTATATTTTTCACTTAGGCATGGTAGTGTCTGTTAGCACTGCATTGGTTAACAATGATAACCATTGATTCCTTACTTTCCTACCCTAAAAAAAAAATTAAATAAATTGAAACCTCTTATTTTTGGCTGATGAAAAGAGATCAGTATGTTTCTGAACCATTGCACTGCTTTGCCTGAAGAAAGCTAATTTTTTCTTTCTCAAGACTCTCAGGCACTGCATTTCTGCTCTGGTCTCTCACTTCTGCTTCTGTCCTCAACTCTGGCAGCGCTGCCAGAGTTGGAGCTCTGAGTTTGGGTGACAGTACACACTTTGAGATGGGAAGAAGCACTGAGGATCTCTGACAGAAAAATAGAGTTGTAGGTCAAAGTAGGGCAGAACACTGAAAGTGCTCTATGAGAGGACAGAGAGAGAGGGGGAGAGAAATCTTTACTTACAAGCAACTAAGAGTTTGTTAAGTTAAAACCTCCTACTTACAGCTGTATAGAGATTCTCTGTGAGTGCACACGGAGTATCTAAAGACTAACTTTTACTATTCAGTTTCTCTTCCATTCAGCAAGCAAATTATGTCTTTTTTAGTAGAAACACAATAATAAAAGTTTTAATTAAGACCCTTTAAAAAATTTTAATATTTCTTAGATTTACTTGTAAATCACACACACACATGCACATGAGAAAAAAGAGACTGTACAGATGAAAATTCAGAAAGCTAAAATCCTACCTAATGTATTTTTAGGAACTGATGGCACCCTGACAAACATACTCATAGAAATCACTATGAAATTCTGGAAAACAGTTTTTGAGATCACTTACTAAATTTTATTGAAAATATATGATAATTTGAGGGTAATATGGATAACACTTTAAATATAAATTGAGTGCCTGAATTGCTACTGAAACAAAAACAAAACAAACAATCCAACAAAAAAAAACCCCAAAAAATCGCAACCAACCAAACCTCCCAAACCAACTCCCTCTCCCCCAAACAAACAAACAAACAAACAAAGAAAAACAAAAACGAAATTATTTGACATACTTGTCAAAAATTTGTATTTAAAAATAGGCAAAACCAGGAAATAATAGAATTCCACTTAGGGGTAAGTAAGTAGCCACATGAATTGCTAAGATACCATGGATGTTTGTTGTAAGCTTGATCCACAACATTCTAGGCTAAACTTAAACTGTTGAAGCCAATGAGAAACCTCTTATTCACTAATTGAGGCTAAGATTTTATCCCATGAGGGTTGGTATATCTAGTAAATAGGTTTAGCAGAAAAATACTGCATTTGCAATTTTGAAATCACCTTTCCAGTATTAGAAAGTACATCCAGTGATGGTATTCACGGCAAGGAACACTAGGTCATATTGAAAAACCATAATTCTCAAAAGAAGAGATCATAGTATCTCCCTAAATGTCAACAGAAAATTTTCTCATAAAGAAACCTGAATTTTTGATACTAAAGATACTTACAAGTGCATAAATCAGGCATTTATTTGTTTCAGGAGCAGGTCAAGGTTTCTAAATGTCTTGAAGCCACATTAATACAATGCATCCACTAAATGAAATGCAGTGAGCATCAATAATTTTAGCATGATAACAATATCTTTTAGGTCAGTCAGTTTTGCTTTCATATTCCTTTTTCTGCAGTACGTGTTGATTATGTTCATGCTTCTAACTTCAGAGAATGCCTAAATATTTACAATTTTAGAAGACATGGGGCTATAAATACAGGTTCTACCGTACTGCTCTGACAATAGAAAACTGGAAACAGAGCTAATCAGTTTTGCTTATAATATTTCAATTAAAGAATATCCTACTGTATTTTAAAGACAGGGGAAAAACTGTCACAAAAGCACCTCAGCCTTATCCAGCTGGACCTTTTAGTTTGTGGTCACTTTTTCCCATATCCTCATGGTTTAGATGTTGGTTGTTATGAGGATATGAGGGTTTTCTCATAGTCTAGATGCCCAAATGCTGCTCCTCTTACAGGAAATGCAGGGATGCAGCACTTTTATATCACAGGAGTGCCAAATACTTCTGTCTTTCCTTAGGTGATCAAGAGTATGGGGAATCATGATACGAATCAGACCGACAGAATGAAGGCAGCGCTGAGCAAAATTAACCTGTGAGTTGCATTATGTGGCACTTTGGACAAAATCTCTCAGATCTAGACTAGTTATTTTAAAAGCGTTATGCAACACATCTTAAATAAATTTCTAAACAATATTATTGTGCAAAGCGCAATCAAATCTAATCAGTTTGGCATTAATTAAGCTCTAATAATATACTCTAGTCTCTCTCCTAAGTAGTGTGATCCGTTTCCCCTTCACACAGGTAGATTGGAAAACGTTACGGTGTCATCATAATTTTTAAACATACTGAGAAAATGACAGAGCTGCAAAATTAAAATAAATGATTAATGGCATTTTTTTCGTGTTTTGTACTAATAGGTATCACTGAGGTTTTAAATTAATAGAGCTGTCAGCTCAGGGTTGTTACAGATCCAGTGCAGAACTAAAATGGAAATTATGTATTCCACAGATACCTAAAGCTGACACTTTGGAATATTTTAAATTTTAATTAGTAGGTGCAATTGTTTTTCCCCCTCCTCCCTAAAACCACTGCAAATTAATTGGCAATTAGTCACAACTAATTCTTTTCTTAACAATCTGAACTGGAAAGAAAGGTGCATTACATGTTAAAGTATTTGTCTTGGGTGCAGGAAGCACACATGCAGTAAATTGCTTTGTCAATTACAAAAACTACTGTTGTGAAATTAAGAAAAAAATATGCATACATAAACAAAAATAATTAAAGTGGAGTGTACCTGTGACCACAAAAAATAATGCCCAGCTGCAAAATAAAATGTTAAAAACTCAATAAATCAATCTGGCCTTGGAACAGAAATATATGCACACTGCTGCTCAAAAGGGAAAAAAATGCAGCATTTTTGCATAACACCAAAAGTCTTTTCTAGCGACTGACTTCCATTTATGGGTTAATTATGTAGTAATTGGCTAACATTCTATTGAAATTAGCCATCATCTAGGACCCAGCTCCTCTTTGCTGTAAAGTGGCAGACACAGTAGTTTAAATTCTCTCATTATAAACAACTGATAAGAAAATACTGATACAGCCAGAAGCATGGAAAGAAGATACTTTACAGACAGAGTCTAGAATACAGCTCCAGCTGCCTCATGTGATGTGTGGGATATTGGAGACAGCAGATCTATACAAAAGCAAATCTGTACCTCTTAGGTTTCTCATCCAGCTCTTGCACATAATGATTATTAATAAAAGCTGGGTTTTTTTCTGGTTTAAATTCTTGATTCTCTCTGGATTTAACTACAGGACAGTAGGATCTCTGTGGCCTGGCTCTTCACATCTCTAGGGACTAAAGGAAAAACTAGAGAGAAACCACTCATTCAAAATTTATTTTTAAGGTGCATTCAAATTATGATATTTTGAAATACTAATTTTGAGTAACATTATTCCACGACTTACTCCAAGTTTTTCTATAAGTAAACAATTCTAAAAGTACTGTGTCTCAGATATCTATGAAACTGTGTTTCTGGCAATCCATTAGGTGAGCTCTGACTGTGGATTTTTATTTTTGTTTCTTTATTTAAGCAATATTCTTGCATCTTCTATAGACATTTCTGTCTTCTACTTTTAATCTAGTGTTTCTAGAAGCTTGACACTCTTTCAGATATCATGCCAAGCAAGTCAGGAATAGATGAAAGAACTGAAATTGCAGTTATTTCTAATTAAGATGGAACATTGTTATAGATTTTTTCAAAACATTGCTAATAATTTATGTAGCTAAATTGAAAGATTACTTTTCTTAAAAAAACCCTGATGGCTAAAGCTAGAAGTTTATTGAATTAACTTAAGAGTCTTTGAAGTTTCATTACTATTAATGACCTGTTTGGAGATCAGGTGAAACCATAGATATCTTTCATGTTGCTATATTTGTCTGGGAGAGCTCTGATAGAATTTCCTCTTCAGCTAATCAGACAAGATGTTTAACATAACATTAACATTATCATCTTTCCTTCTCCCAAAGAGTCTTCTATAAAAAAAACAGTGAAAACAATACAATTTGATGCTCAGATGCTTCATCTTATTATACCAGAGCAGAGTGGCTTTGTTAGACACTGCAGTCTGCATGTGTTCAACACACTGAATAATTCTGGATGACAGATTTTTAGACTAAGCCACTCACAGTTTCAAGTATGCACAGAACCTACAGGAGTGCATACCTGCTCTCAACTAGGGACGCTAGGTGCCTAAGCAATACATCATGAAAGATTTAAAAAAAACACATAACAATTTTTTTACACCTAAAACTGATCACAAGAAGGAAAAAAATCACAGATCACAGCTTCTGGAGAATCCCTGCATTATCTATGACATTCCAAAATATTTTCTCAAAGCTCAAAATACCATTTTAGGGGAGCATGGCCTCCATATGCACGAGACAGGACAGTGCCAGAAACTCATGTATTTGTGTGAAACTTTTTTTCCAGTCAAAAAGGAGAAGCAGCCAAGAGAAACATGTTGATTCCTTCAACAGGAAGTAAATTTCCAAGCCTGCATGTGCAGGCTGCATCCTACACATAACAGGGATTTGATACTGAACTTGCTTTCCTGAATAGGCATGATAGAAAAGCCACAGAATTTTGATTAGGTTGAACTCGTTTTCTTGAAAAATCATTTGGAAAATACTCTCATTTCTATCAAAACCTGAAGCAAACCAGAAGAATACTTTTGAGCTTAAGTACTTGAAACCTGGGCAAGAGTTGATTTAATAGCTGCAGATGCTATGAATTTCTTTCTCACTTGGTCTCTCTAATATCTTTAGGTCAGTCCTTAAAACTACTGAACTTAGATGACACTGAAGTTCCTAAGATATCAAAAATAAAGCATGTTATTTCAACTTCATAAAGGATAGTTGAAGGGGGAAAGATAGCAGCGTATTTTTTTGTTTGTTTGGTGGTTTTTTTTTGTTTGGTTTTTTTGTTTTTTTAACAATAGCTTTCTAGCTGGAACACCAAAGAATCAAAAACCTGAGGCTCAGCTGCTGTGTCTCACTGATGCACATGATCTGTGCAACCTAACAAGGTGCAGACCTCTCTTCCTTAAAACTACTGAGATGGTGTATCCAAACACAACTGTAGCTTTTTTCCTTCAAACAACACAGATTGTAAACTAACAAGTGCCTTGCCCCAGCATCCTGATGTGAAAAAAAGAGGTAGCAAGGGAATGTCTCCCCATGTCTCACTGCACAGTGCAGGAATAGCAGCATCTTTATATATGGGCCTCAATTTCTTGTAAGAACTAGGGAAAGAAACTTCCTAAGAGGCAAAGTAAAAGGAAAGCCAAACTACCACATGTGTACTAGGGAATTAAAATTATGGAGTTCTTTATCTGGCCATGATAATTTTTTTTTTTTTTAAATGGGTCATTAATCACTTACTTTCCTTTTGGGAGAAAATGGCAGTTTTTTCTCTAAAAAAGACAAACCCCATGATTTTTATACTGGCCTCCTTATACTATTTTCTGAAATTTGAGCTCCTTGGCTTAAATGACTGACTACATAGTTGACTAAGCCTAAAGAATTATTTTGATTTCATGGGGGTTTTGTACAGACTCTGGTTTGGATACACATCACAGATATCACCCTGGTATTTATGTGACCAAGTACGCTTTGGCCTCCAAAGAAAGACTGCTGTGAAGCACAAACTCAGAAACTGAATCTTATTCTTTGGTTGAAAGAAAGCTAATATCCACCTATGTCATTATCTACAGAAGAATTCCGAGCTACTTTGCAGAGAACTTCAAGAAAATCTCTACTGTAGTTAGAATTAGTGGGGAGGAGAGAGGTTGGACCATACATGTTTTTTACTTTGTACATATACAACAATGCAAGGAGCTATTGCAATAAATACTTAAGCTCCTCAGCAGAAAAAAAAATCCACAAAAATGAATAAAATAAAGAAAAATAATATTTCTATATCTAAATTCATAGAAGTGCATTGGTACAGACAAATAGTTCATGTGTTTTTTCCTCAGAGGAAACAAGTGCATTCAACAGCATGGTTTTTTTACACAGTGCCAAGAATATTCTCTAAATAATGGTATAGCAAAAAGAATACATTCCTCAGAAAAGTATATGCCATTTCTATCCCCGTTAAAATTGGACAGCAGTAATTATCAGCAGTAATTTACTGTTTCCTCAGGGCAGTAATTGAAATGTAAGAACTGTCTCTTTTTCCAGGTTTGTTCTCAATTGCACAGGCAGCTTCTGCTAGCATTATCAATCAGATAGCAGAGATCTTGCGCAGAGCAGGAATCAGGATAAAAAAAAGCACATGTTATTGCCAGCACCCTTCCATAGTTCTCTTCTGTAATCTGGCAACTGAAAAATTACATGTCTTTCTCCTGAACAAGTAACTGCTGGGTTCAGTACTGTTGCTCTGCACTGAGCCATCATTGTAGAAGAGGTAAAGATAATGCTATCTCTTAACTCCAAAAGGTTTTCTGCAACTAATCTCATAAAATCCCCTCTGTTCTGCCTTCACACAGTATATGTTCATATGGTTCTCCTCTCACTGCAGAATGGGAACACTTCCCTAGAGAATGAGAATTCAGCATCCTTCACACTGTTCAGCTGTACACTATGGTGTATCTGGTAAACATAAACTATCACAACCCTCTTCTGTCATCCTAAACCATATATTATCAGTTACATGCCTATTAGCAACTGAACGATGTCCTTTTTTTTGTGTAACTTTTAATTCTACCACAGACATAAAGCTCATGAAAGTAATCCAGTGCCCTTTCTTGGAAAATTACTCCCATTTTCCTATAGTGGGATTTCTTCCTTGTCACAATACAGTTTCATGATATTTATGAGTTGCACGGCCTCAGCAATGTGTCTACTTAAAAAAAAAGAGATCTTCTTTACAGAAACAAAATTAATAGAACTGGATATTAGAACGTGTTATTAAGATTACACAGAACAATAAAGAGATTGGATTTCTTCAACCTCTTCTGCGAATGCTTGGTTAGCCTCTCTAATTATTGGACAGACATGAAAATGAAGAGTTCCTACAAATATACCTTTCCTTGTGTTGTCTCTAAACAGTCACTCAAAGAACCTTCTGAGAAAACTCCTATCCTATCCTAGCTTATCTTAACCTATCCAGGTTGATGTTTACCTGCCCTCACTTTTTATGTGTGGGTACTGAAAACCAATTAATTTCCTTTATTTCTCCCTTAAATTGTAAGGACTTAATAAAACATTAGTCTTACTGCATAATTCAATTAGCACAGTTAAGACTTCAGCTTTAATTAAAACTTTCTTGATATGAAACACAAATAGAAAACACAATAGAAAATCTTCCTAAATTTTTAAGACAAATATTAGCTACTTTATACATCTTAGCGTCAAAACAAAGATTGATTTTTCCTCAGCAAGAGAGACTCAAAATCTGATACATCATCATAAATAAATGATCATCTTGGGTAAAGGGATACTGAGACTGCATTCTTCAAGCATTTTCCAAACTTCTGAAATAAATGCCTTTTTATTCCATTCTAACCTGTAGTTGAAATCAGAATGATACATTGAAAATACAGGGGGTATTGAAGTCTGTAAAAACAGTTTGTGAAGATGTTATTTAAGTAAATTGAGTTAAGACTTGCCTTTTAAACAAAAGAGAAATATTTCTATCATTCAAAAAGAAGGGAAAGAAAAAAAAAAACAGTTGCCATTACCATGCAAGGAGTTTGCATCCAAGGTTCTCCATCTATCTGCATAGGCAGAGACTTGCTGGTCCTAAAGGTACAAATTTCATAATATAAGAAAAAGAAACTAGACAAAACTGATAAATGTATTTATTAAAAAGGCATATATGTGATGGCATACAGATATAACACTGATTTACCCCTAAACTTGAATGAAATTTCCAGAATGACTCAACATGCTTAAACAAGTAACACAGTCAATTTAGTAGGCTTAGTCTGATGTTCAACACACAAAGCAAAAACATGGCAAATATTCATGTACCTTGCTAGTAATACACTATTCTTTCATGGAAGAAGTGTAATTTGTGAAATAATGAGTGAATTACACAAAAACTTCACAAACAAACCTTATTAACAGAAAAGAAAAATTTCTATTATATTTTTTAAAATTTAGACTATGCTAGCATATATATTATACTACTATAAAGGAAAGAAGAAATAAATTTTCGGTCCATCATCACTGCTTACTAGAACCACTGCGTCTATCTCCAAGTTAGACAGAACACTCACAGAGAACAAAGTCTGCACTACATTCAGAGTGTTTAACAGGCCGTGTCATAAATTTAAATTGTTAGCAGAGGGCTGCTGATATCTAATAATTAGTCACTCATGCTGGTCAATGGGAATTCTGGTTTAGACGTTATTTGAAAACAACTAGCTGTTCACGGAATTATTCACTGTCAACTATGGCCATAAATGGAGGAAGAGAAGAATGTTTAATGAGCTCTCACTTTACAGTTCGGGAAGGGTTCCTACTTATTTTCTTAAAGATTTTATTGTCGCTCTTCTGTTTTAGGCTTGTAAATGTACAGTTTATGGGTTTAATAAATTTTGGAAAATTCTTCCTGATGAATTCTTCACTTAAAAAGACAGAGATGGTCAATTCATTTTCAGTCCTTATTTAATCCAAAAGTTAGAATAATTACTTTTCCCTTGTGTTCTATTCCAAGTTTACTCTATTGTGAATGTTCTTATCTTAAAAATGATAAAACACAATGAAATTAGAGTACTCCACCATCATCAGCTCACACATACCAACAGATTTAATAATGGTAGCTTGTCAGAATTCAGTAAATAACAAATAAATTAAAAACAGAGCAGCACTTTGACTTCCACAGATCAAAAAGTGCTTTACAATTACTAACTACATGCTACTATTCCCTGGTGTGGTATGCATTATAAATGGTTAAAATATGACAAAGTAATGCTAAATTACTTTTGGCTTGAAATTGCATGGAGTGTATGTCAACAATAAACCCCAAGATCTTCATGCCTTATTCCTTCTGCTCCAAATGCTTGACAATACTTCTTCATAGGACAAAATGGCACTTGAAAACAACGTGAAGATTGAATGCAAACACCCTCTTTTTAGTTTTGTGACACATCTAAAGAAAGGAAGATATATGGGCATAGAGTATGGATGGAATAGCTTAATTTCATATACAAAAGTGATACTTTCATGAGAAATAATAATTATGACTGTTAAGCTACGAAAGAAAGTCAGCTGGCAATACATAAAACTCTACAGTTTCACTACAACAGTGCAGTGTACATTAAAGCTGCTGATACCTGATGACAACAGATGAGCACTGGGCAAGCCGTCTTCCAGCACTTTTTAGACCTGTGTATATCTGTCCCATCTCCATGGCTCCTTCCAGACCAACCACTTCCATGAGCTGGTCACTTAGATCTGCAAAAGTTGAAAAAAACCCACATTTTGCCTCGACAGCATTTGGAAAGCAGTCATATTGACCAACAAGAACTGTCAGAAGAGAAGTTTATAACAAAAGATGTGGAGAACAGAATTGGCAAAAATGCTTATTCCTAAGAAGAATTACAGCTTTAACTTGGACACAACTGGACCCTGCTGTCACAAGATCCTACGCTATCCTGACCAAAATTATTCTGAAATAGAATAATTATATCCATGGTTTATTTTAAGACATGAAGACTGAAGAAATAATTTCATTATATGAGAAAATAGGAGAGATTCCTCCATTTTTGTTACCTGACACACAGAGAGTGAGATATTTACAGTTCAGAAATTTATGCCTTTTATTTTTTCAACAGATATTTAAAATCTGTCAAGAACATGTCAGTGCTCCAGACCCTAATGAATCCTCTTCTCTGCAGTACTTTCCAGACACAGTGTACAGCTCTAATTCAGCCTTTATGTGCATGCATTATTATGAGACCATTATTATTTTTTGCATTGGATGAGTGTCTTAATTAGTACACAGATGCAATGGAAAAAGGAAGCAAAACACCCTACCTATCCACGTGGCCTTTCTGCACTTTGTAGTGCTTGTTTGCACTCATTTGTATTTTGTTTTGTTTCACACTTCTTTTTGACTAAATAGAACTCTGGCATTAAACTTCAAAAAAATTTAAATAAATATTAGTTTGCTTGACTTCAAGGAGCAAGGACAAATTCTGTCTAGAATTTCAGGTACAAACAGAAACCTAAACAGTAATAAGCTGTCTGCTTTGAGAAGCAACCAAGCAAGGTAATGAAATATTATCCAGAACCAAACAGGGTGTTTTGTATGAAATTTTTTATAACCTCCTGTGTAAATACACGTTGCCGAGACCAAATGGACAAGAAAAAGAAACATTTCTTTTCTAGCTGTATAATATGTGTGTTTTATAAATTGGCTGTTAACATCAATGTTTCCAAAAGGTACGTTATTCGGTGAAGCAAAGCATTGAGCTAAAATGTTAGAGTCTATCACCACACTGAAAAAACCAAAGAAAAGAGTCCACATTACTCTGTATATTTTAA
Organism: Vireo altiloquus; assembly: GCA_013396875.1. Taxonomy (NCBI): domain Eukaryota; kingdom Metazoa; phylum Chordata; class Aves; order Passeriformes; family Vireonidae; genus Vireo; species Vireo altiloquus. The sequence continues at coordinate 603,016 of VZRF01008090.1, forward strand.
ACCCCTCACCATTTAATGAAGGTAAAATTTCATGCTAACAATCATATCTATGAGGCTATTCCAAAGTTTCAACGGGAGTCTTTTCTTTTCACTTCTTTGGGCTTTCAATGAAGGTAATTAACTCAAAAGAGTACTGTGATGAGAGAAAAAAATATTAAAAGCAAATAGGATTTATGATCTGGATTATTCAGCTTCCAGTAGAAAATCTGATACTATCCAAAGCCTTCATTTTCCTTCTTATACTTTCTTAATATTTTCTGCTAAATTCATTATCTCATCATAGTGAAATCAGTTCCCTATAATATTAATGAAGAAAAAAATAAACAATATTCTTGCCCATTAAGGGGAAACAATAAGACGGTCAAAAGTTTAAAATATACAATATGATTAATTCTAACTATACATTTGTATAGTTTGCATCCCTGTAACACATGCAAGCCCAATTTTGTATGTCTGGCTTTCTATTGTCTTTTTTTTTCTTAAAATGTTTCCCATAAGTAACTCACATATAAACTCAACTGAGATTTAAACAAATGCTGCTTTTCTTGGTAGCCAGAGAGATTTAACTGGGAAAGCACTACTCATTTTCAAAAGTTACTGTATTATAAAAGCACACAGAATTTCACAGACGTGCTAAATCATTAAAATGTTTAGCCAAAGAAAGCATCACATTCTGGACCATTAGAAAATTATTATTTTTTAAATGGAAGAATAATTAAGAACAGATTTTTATTTCTGATAGCTCAGGCAACATGTGAAAGATTCAGAATAGTGACACTTGCAGGGATATGTATTTGATGCATCATTTTTCAACAGCTGTGAGATTAGTGCCAGCAGCAGCAGGTAACTAAGGGCCAAATCCTGCCCTTTGATCTATAACACACTTCTCAAAAAATCTGATATATTAAACATTGGAAGATGGAACTGAACAATACTCTCATCTACTAAAAAAGTGAAGCCCTTTCAAAAACTTCACATTTGCAGTGGCACATTCCCAAAGTGGAGTTATTTTAGGCCAAATATGAATATTTTTAGAATCAAGCTTAAATTAGACATAACTTTCCTTCAGAAGCAGTAAAAACCTAAGCAAATGTAACATGCAATTATTGACTGCATTAGTTCACACTCCTGCCCTTGCTAATATATTTGACCTGATGCTTTTGCATGGTCATATCCACTTCAATAGATCCTTGAGATATATTGACTTTGATAAGAACTTGAGTAAAAAGCAGAAAAGGGAGTGTGTTTATTTTAGTCCCACTCTTCAATGATGTTACATGGCTATGGGTACACTGGTTGGATAGAAAGGGTGAAGACATCAACAAATGAATGATATTTCTTCTTAAAGGGTCTCCACCAAAGACTCTGAAAGAGACTAAGCTCTATTAAAGGAGATCTGATCTTCTATTAAATTAAAAGATAAGAAAGGGGAAGTCATTCTTCATTCTGATGGAAGTTTATCACTGTTTTTTCAGAAAGATTGGTGCAGGTCTTTGTATTGCTCAACATATACCCCAAAATAATCTGAAAATAGAAGTAGATAGTGAATACTGAGGATTCAACAAAGTAAAAACAAAACCCAATTATAAAAAGAGGTTAGGAGTTTTACAGTAGTGTGTTTCCAGGTGTATATGTTTATTTTGCTGAACTACAATTGATACTGTCATACAGGAATGAACATTGTGAAGTTACTGTGGCAAGTCCTATGAAAATATCAGCTCAATGCTCAATTTAAAATCATAAAATATTACAATTGGTACATCCGTAAAGTATGGAATTTGTAGTTCTAGTTCACTCAGCCATGCAGAAGAAGAAAAATACCTGGAAATGACAAATGAATAAATGTGGTAAGAAATATAGAGCAACTTCTGTATGAAAATAAATTAGACTAGTAGCCTTCAGGAAGTAAGGAGATGAATGGAGGAAAGACGAGAAAATAGTAAGTGCAATGGAGTAGATGAAGACAGTGATATAATTGAGTATTTCTCAAAATGCAAGAACCAAGGAGTTTCACAGTGCTTCTAGACAAGCAGGAAACCCTTTTTACATAATACTTTGTTATGCCATGAGGCCACCCTAGACTCTGAAATTACTTAAATCAAAAATGATACCTATTTGGTAGGATATCTCAACAGAAAAGAATCACTGTACATTTGCTCTTCTACGCTTTATTTGTAACACAGATTGGTGTTAAAGGTCAGATACTGAGCTACACAAACTTATGGGTAGATCTAGTATCACTTTTCTTGTTGACTACTTAAACATCTTATAAATTGTAGTGGAAAATAATGAATGCTGCTGCTCACTAAACATCATTCGTCACTTAAATCAGTGGACTTTTCTATGGCATGTATCCCTATTGTGTTTGAGACCTCATTGAGAAGGTCACTCCTTTTGATCCTCAAATTATATTCTTAAGTTACAGACTCGTGCACATCTGTGAATCTACCAACTATAAAGCAAAAAATGTAGCCCTTTTTAGAGATGTGTTTCATTCCTGCATATCTTCTGCATCCTGCAGATTTTATTCTAAAGAGAAATAACTGGTGATTGCAATGACAAAATTCTCCAATGCGTGCTTCACCTAATATAACTAGTTTTAGGAAGTTTAGGTTTAGGAAACTAAAGGTCAGATTTTCAAGAAGAATTTCACAGCTAACAGTGAACAAAAGCAACTATCAGATATTGAGCAGTTTTTCTTTCTAACCAGTTCATTTTTCAGCCTAAAGGAGAGCTGAAGTCTCATAGGTAAGCTATCACGTAGAGCATCTCAGTATCAGTCCATTAGGAAAGTGTTTTCTGACTGGTGCCTTGGGGTTCCCAAGTCCGTTTGTTCTACTTTGAGCTCTGTGAAAGAGCTGAAGGCTCTCGCTTGTTTTCTATGTGAATGAGCCATTAGAGTGTGTGGGAATGTTTTCACAGCACCATGTCTCTGCTGCCTCTTCCACAAACCAAAGTACTTCACGTGTCTCCTCATATTAGCCCTGTCAGTAAACAAAGGCAGCTCTCCCAGGGGAGCACTGCTGTCAGCAGACGGTGACTAGCATGCAGAGGGGGATCTGACCCCTTGCACTCATTCCTGATGGGGAGATAAAGTCACTAGGGAGCTGACTACCCACTTCTTCCCATAAGGCAGCAGAAGAAAGAGAAGTTCAAACAGAAGCTTGCACAAGTGGCAGACAAAACATTGTATGTGACTATAAGCCCTTTATAGCCCTTCCCAAGGCATGAAGAAATACACTTTGAGACTTAAAAGTTTCATAATGAGTTTATGTTATCCATTATCTTGGCATTAGCTGAATGCTTCGATATTCAAAGTGAACACACAAGAGAAAAACACATTTGGAATTCATCTATGAAGATAAAGCAAGGAAAGCAAAAGGGGGTAGGGGGTGGGTGGGAAGAAACAGAGGGTGATTAGAAAAACTGATTTACATAGAGAACTTTCCCTCTGTAATGGAACTGGTTTTGATATCTAATTTATCTTTGCAATATATAAATATTGCTGTCCTGGCAAGAGATTGAATGACTCTATTATAACTTGGGGTTACTGCACTCACTCAGGCACATTTGCATAAAAACACTGTTGGTCAGTGGTAAATCTGTCTCTGGCAGCAGTTTGTCTTCGAAGAGAAGGGGCTCCATAGCTTACTGAATGTAATCAAACCTTAGTAATCATCACGCTGGAAATTTTTAGGTTCCAGTTAAAATACTGGATAAGAATTTGAAAGCTGGTATGATGCCAGAGGATCCTTGAAAAACTCCCAAGCTCAATGCTCTACACCACATGAATGCTTCAGTATCTTCCTAGAACACAGCATGTATTAAATCTCCAGTTACCCATTATGCAGGAATGTGAGGTTGCTTGCATATGCAGTGATAGGGACTGTTGTAAAAAAATGTTAGAAATGTGTTTACTGTCACAATATTTTCCTGATTTCAAATGAACACCTTTTTCTAAATTCCTGGTTAAAAAAAAAATCAGTATGTCCTCTGCAACCTGTACATCCTGGATTTGGTTATGTCTTCCTTTAGAGAAGCTACCCGAAGTAACATATGCCTCAACATTTATAATTGTTTATATCAGAGATGTATCTCAAGGTCCAGAAGATGTCAATGCTCTGTTTTGTTACTGATTTGCAGACATATACAAAAGACAGCTCTCCTATCCAAGAATTTATAGACAAATAAAACAGACAAAGCATTGGGGAAAAATAATATTATGATGTCCATTTTACAAAGTGAAAATTGTACACAGACATGTTTAGGTCCTGGAAAATATTTGTTCTCATATTCAGCTGAATATATTGTGTGTAGACCCACAAGAGTCATAATATTATTTCTACCACATAAAGTTAAGCACAAGAGTTTTCAGAACTGACCTGGCCAAGATCATATGCGAAGTTTGGAGCAGAGGCAGGAAACAAATCAACAAATCCTGAATTTCAACATTCTGTTATCAAAAGTCTGTTCTCCCTCTTAATGTTGGCCTCAAGGATTTATATCAAGTCCTATATCTATGGTATGTCACCCAGTTTTGAGTATTTTATGTTGCTGAGTTTGCTTGTAAACATTAAAATCTCAGGTGGCTCCATACATCTATTTCATGCCAGTATTGATACTCTAGCCTTTATTCTTGTCTTCATATTTTGTTTTCCTAGTTTTAAAACAAAACAAAACAAGCTAAACCTTCCTCTTAGCATGAAGGAAGATATATAACTGGTGTAATTCTCACCCTGGAGAGATACTCAGATATGGTGATAATAAATTAAGCAGATATTTTATATACATAAAAACACATAAAAATGCATACACATTTTATACCTCTGTGGACATACACAAATGATATATATTACCCATATTTAAGCATATGTGAGAAATTCAGTAGAATTTTGCTCCACCATCAGAATTGATGGTGTACTTAATAGCCCTAATGGGATAAGATGCAAAAGTGCTAGTTTTGTCACTTAAAATGAATGCAATCAATAAAATCCTCTCTCTGCTGAATTTAGTGGCATAACTCTTACTGATTTCAGCAGAACCCAAATTTCACCCAGTATCTTATCTTGCATCAGTCTAGTACAGAGGCTCTATCCTCAGATGGAATCATTTAACAGACACAGCTCAGCCTACTACTTTGTAAAGGATTTTTTCTGTGTACACAATCATCTCCCAATTCTCATTAATCACAGAATGATGAGTTTCCCCCCAAAAAAACAGAAGGACAAACAAGGGAGAATCAGTCCTTGTAATTAAATATTTTATGAAACTTTTTAACATGCACAGAAGGCCTTTGTAAAACTTTTCCTTAACTGAACTTTTTTTCCTAGCTAAGCGGGGGAAAGGAGAGGAGAGTTCTTCATAAAAACTTTTTTGATTAATGGTAAAGAAGGAAAAAAAACGCGACAACCAAAAACCAAAAACAACCCACCCCAAAGCATTCAAATAAAATCACTTCCACTAAGAAGCCGCTCCCAAATATCAATGCTCAGATGTTCAAAATTTGAAACAAGAGACCTCATCTTCCAGTTTGGGAGATCATTATGTATAAGTCTTTTATGGCAAAGGTTGGTAGAGAAAATGTATGCTTTTTTAATGGATTTTTTCTTTTAATAGTTTGAGGTACAATTGCACTGAACATGCTGCTGTGCCAAAAAGCCCCCCATTATTTTAATCTGTATTCTTTTAAAAGTTATTTGTTCAAAAGGATTTCACTGTGTTACTCCTATACCCCCTTCATCCAAGAGAACAAAAGCTGTTCTATGAAAGGAGTCTAAACTTGGACAAACCGTAAAAAAAAAAAAAAAGCAAAGTTCCTCTCTGTTTTTATCAAATTTGATTGCTGCAGCTGTTCCCAGTTTCTGTATTTTAAAAATAGCCTTATTCAGTGCCTTGTTGGCTAAAGGCCAGAGTACCATTAGAACACGCTGTACGGAAAACCTCTATTCAGTTACAGATACAGAAATATATTTAAGATCAGTGGGGGTCATCTGCAGCAAACACTTGTAGGGGGAAAATGGAATTTTAATGTGCTTGGACTGCTCACCACTTTTAACAGATATTTAAGAACTTCAAACCGGATATCTTCCTATTTGTATTGGTACTATCGTATTACTGAGCATCAGGTATGATACAACATGAGCAAGTCAAGATCATTTCAAGTAACAAAAATAGATCTAATTCTCAAATTACTCCTCGGTAGTTCTGGTGTTCACTTTAAATGGCTCCTAGTAATACTGGATATTTGATTAGCCTATAAAAATGCCACAGACTAGAAAGGAAAAATACAGTAATATTTATGGAAATGTAGAAATCTGATCAATGAACACCAGCTTCGATTTGTACATTTCTAGGAGAACTAGTACTAACTGGGTATAAATGCTCTCTTTCTGCAGGGTAGCAAACAGAATTATCCCTATATTTATCCACCAAAGAGGTTTTTATTCATCTGCCAGAAAGAAATGTTCATTCCATTTACATGAGTATTAAAACTTCTTTTGATTAAGGTGGTAGTGACTTTGGTCCAGGAGTTCAGAAAACCCCAAAAATTATCTTCATTTCTCTTGCTCTTCATGAGAACTGATTCCATTTTTTGCCTCTACCATGCTAGTATTCCATGGTGTTTGGAGATCACACTATGCAGAGTGGGTACCAGGTTGAACAAAATTATTAATTTATTAAGCAAGAAGCTAACTCAGGAAAGTATTCTGAACTTCAGTGAGATGTCTCATAGATTACTTCTCATCATTTATGATGGGGTAAAATGCCTGCCTTAAAGCATTCAAAATTACGTAGGTGGTGAAGAGCCTTCAGCATGGTAAAGATATCCAAGCTAGTTTGGATAGGTACTAACAGAAAAGAAAACAGAGCAGTAAAGGCATCAATATAGTCAGTCTATTGAGCTTGCTGATACTCCAAGTTTTCAGTGGCTGGTTTGCCTCATAAGCTTCTTTGCCCTCACTCTTTGTACCTCGGTTATTTTAATTAAATAAATACTACAATCATACTTTGGATTGCATTTTCAATTACATTGTTCAGAACTTCTCTTTGTACAGAAGGAGCATCAGGACAATTGAATGAAGCCAAATTCAGTGAACCCTGGGGCAGGTATTTGTAACACTTAAGTCAATCAGACAATTTTCCTAAACTTTCGGCAGTCCATAAAGTTAAAGAAGCTTTGATTTAGTTGCCCACCAAACTAAATATATTTGGTGTTGTCTGAGGCAGCCTAGGATTTCCAGGACATTCCCAATGGGCTGACAAGCCTGACAAAGGAGCAACAGAAGGAGATGAAAGGATGGCATCCTGGGAGGAACTCTGATGGTGTTAAGAAGTTATATATGGAGAACTGAAGGAAGGCTTAGTTTTCTTCTGAGTGATTCAGAGAAAGAGTTTAAGAGGTCTGGTTTTCTGGAGAAGCATATTTTTCTCCCTTGTCACCAAGAGTAATTTTGGGAGACAAGTTAGCACACTTGGACAACTGAGGAATTCTGCTAAATTTACCACTCAAAACTACCATGTGTTGGTTTCTTTGTAGAGGTTAAGGTGTGAAGAAATGATACGCCCTCTACTTACTCATTGTTTGATCGGCAACAAGACAGCTTGATAGTTCCAGGACTGAGCTCCAAATATTTGAACAAATTTTCCCAGGGCTTTTCCTTGCATTTTTCCTGTTCTCATTAGTTGTCATTGTGGGATTTGGTCTCTGCTATCTAATCTAGCTACATACAGAGAATTTTCATTACTTTTTCTTCCTATCTGAACTACACACATGGCTAAATATTCTGAATTTTTTATACTGTTACTGGTTTACGAGAAGACAGATCTGGGATACCTTTGTTACTGGAGAAAGCAAATGGGAAAGTTACCTTTAATAGTGCTGCAAGAAAATGTCTTTGATGAGCTTTACATGGAAAGACATTTCAAAGGTCCACAAAGAAAGCAAAAATAAATTTATTATTTTAAGAAATATTTTAAGTGTTAATGACTAATACAAAGGTATTTTTCAATATCTTTCTCAACTGTTACTTACAACACACATAGGAATAAAAGGTATTTCCATAACTAAGATCAAGTAAAGAAGAGTTTCAAATTTCTTCTCAAGGACCAAAGGACCAAAGTCAGCCGCAAGTATCACAGTAGCAAGACCCAAGTTATTTTTAGTGATCTAGTCCTGAACAGTATCTCACAGAAAAAACCCCAAACTTTATTTCATCCCAAACAAGAAAAGACTACCTACAAGCAAAATTTAATCAGTTACAATTAATTTTTACTTTATTCTGTCACAAAAGGAAACCCACAATGTTTCACTAAAAAGTTATCTGATCACACACTATTCAGTTGTAACACCACTCAGGATGTTTCAGGTATCTGAGAAATACAGAAGCAAAGTCCTTTGCCCCGAGTTAACTCCTCCCACAATTCTGTGCAGAAAAGATGTATTGAAATGTGAAGCGTTACTGAATTTGTCTTTAGAGGGATTAGACATGATAAGAAAAATAAATTTTCAAGGATTTTAGTGCAAAATAGGAGACCTATAAATGTAACAAAATTATTCTCATCTTATTTTGATTGTCTTTTTTCACTCTTACTTTTTTTCTGAATTATGAAGGGTAAGAGAAAGTACATGAGAAACAGATGAGGAGATCGGTGTTGTCTCTAAGACAAATTTTTAAAGGACCTTAATGTTGGTGTCTGCCCAACAAATCATTTGAGCATGAATATCCAGTAATACCCAAAGGACTACATGCGTGTTTCAAGCATGACTGTTAGGTGCTCTGTTCATACAGGCCCACTGCTATGGTAACTACTTTGTGGCACATGCTTTCAGAATGCTAATTATAAAGTAATATAAATAAGGTTGCATACAACAAGCAAGTTCCCATTTACATATTTCCAGCATCTGAAAATTCAGCTTTACATGTATAATATGATGAAAAATATTTTTCAAAATCAATCACATATTATTGTAATTCATACATTGTAATTTTAGCTTCATTTTCTTCTCCATAACATTACTTTGCACTAGGATCAGAAGCACGAGGGGAACGCAATATACTGAGGGAATTAAAGAAAGCAGAAGATGCAGGTGCACTAATAAATGGGTGGCCTTTGGAGTAGAGTATTTATGTGTGCTTTGCCGAGCTAAACAGAAACCTAAATGTTACACATAAGAAGTGGTACAACAAGAACATCTGTGTTGGGGAACTGAACTGGCATGGTTAACACCTCCAGTGCCAGGTGCAAAGGACATTTCAGTACAGCTTGAGTGATTTTGACTGTTAGCATCTGTATATACCAGATTATCTCTTCTTTTCCCTCCATATTCCACGAGAGTATTTTTATCATACATTGGGTTTTAGATTCTAACACAGCAAAAGACAGGTTTCAGTCTTTCAATTCCTGGATCTTAGACAAAGATTTTTTTTTTTTTTAATTTCAGTCTTGCTTTTCATAGAAGCATAAAGCCAGAGTCACTAGTAATTTCTAAATGTATGGTTGAGGAAACTGAGCATTTTTCCTCAGGAAAGAAGGAACCATTAAAGGAAGAACTGTACCTTTGATCTATTTAAAGTTGATCAAATGCCTGTAGAAAAAGCTTTTCCCCTCTAAAATACGAAAGTTGGATTGAAAGTTCACATTTCAACGCCCATTCTTCTGGGAAATTCTAGATTATCATATAAAGTCACTTTTTAAAACCAATTCACAAAATAGTATGAAAATTTTTATTTCAAGTGACATACCTGATTCATAGAAATATTGATAATATTTAGTAGAAGACTGGAAATGAACAAATGGGACAGCTGATTTAAATGACTGGTAGGGAATGCAACACTAGTTACTTGTCATGTACTCATTGAAGTCCAAATCTAATAATCTTTGAAATACCTGAGATTCCAGTAGAGTACATTGAGACCATGGCCTACTGTATTAAATAGCTCAGGCTCAATCTTTTATTTCTTAATTAGGCACAGATTTCAGGAATCAATTGTTGTTTAAAGCTGAAAACCTATAAAAACTACCAGTGGCAATGTTAGGCCCATTCACCATTACCATGACACCAACAAAATTTGAAACTCTTCCCAAGAAAGGATTGTAAAGAGTTGGGAAAAAAAAAAGACGAAAAAAATTTTAAAACACTAAGAATAGTGCTTGTATTTTGGAAGAATCATGTTGGTGCACTATTAATGAGTCTGAATCACAGCTCTCCAGGTTTTATTTGTCCAGCAAAACAAGCCCTACATTCCCATTCAAGACAGCAACAAAACATCATCAATAGCAAAACGGGACATAATGAGCTTTGAAGGAATTTCTTCAAAAAACCTCTTTCTCTTGGCAATTCCAAATCACCTCCTTCCATCCCGAGCCACTCTTAAAACCTCTTGAACAGGTCTAATAAATAATCTAAAAAAGGAAAGGACAAATTATTTAAGTCTACACTTCCGTGGGAATTGCGTGTTTGTTTCACCACACTGTAAATTATCTTTCCTAACTTCTAATAAGGTGTGACAAAAATGAAATAAATACAAATAAATCCACAGGGAAGAGATGAAAAAAAAAATTACAAAAGCTTGATGGGGAAAAAAAAAGAAAAGAAAAAGCTATAACAAATTTGCAATCCCCAGTCACTCATCTTTTCTTGTTACTTCAGTTCTAAAGCCAAATTCCTTCATTATTTTTTGACCTGATATGAAACACCATCTGGCAAAAGCATGTTGCAATTCTAAATAAATGAAATAATTGGACGGTTGCTTTAAAATATCTTTCATAAATAAGTACTATTATACATTAGCAAAACCCGTTTTATTGCATTTCTGAGCTCTGATGCTGTGCTGTGGCTTTCTGCCTGCCTGGAGGACCCACAGGTCCCAAGCAGTCTCGCATTTAGTGTTAGGCTGTCAGGAGCCCGATGAGCTTCCACAGTCACAAAGTATCGGATGCATATGTCCATATGTTTGATTTGCATTTCTTGTATACATTATTATCATTATTATTGCTACTACTGTAAGACAAGGGTAACACCGCAGACTCATCAGAATCATTGCCCTGAGGATGAGATCACAGCCTGAGGGTCCTGATGGATCTGCAGCAACAGATTACAAACCATATGGCTGACGTGGTTATCGTATAATAAACCAAATGGCTGTGGGTATTCAGGAGCCATTTCAAAAGTGGATCAGATGTCACTGTCATAAGATATCTAATCACACTTCAAAATGTCTTCAGAATAATTCTGGCCAGCCAATTACTTTCAATCTACTACCACAAATATTTTAAGGTCTGAGGAGATCATCCTATTGACCTCCTACAGATGTATTTCTGTGTCCACACAGACCCATTCACTAGTCTGAGGGACCTTCTGCAGAGAGCACACCTCCCTAGGCATACATCATGGGAGGAATCAGGCCAGAAGAGACAGAGAAGTCATTGATTAATTGGATATATGTTACTACATTGCTCCTTGACAAGTTATGACAAGCACATAGTAACAGCGAAAAATAAAATATTTGTTAGCGATGAAAAGCGGTGCAAAAAGCAGTGCACAAAACAGCAGTTGGTCATGAAAAACATTTTGCAGCTATAAAGACCCAGCTGCTTTGGCTGACTAAAATGAAAAGGAACAATGTTTCAGGGGTTGTGAAAGAAGATCTCACAACTGATGGATTATATAGAAAAAAGGTCTTCTGTTTAAAGCATTAGTACTCATAGTCCTTTTTTCATAACAAATCTAATTTCTTTGAGTCAAGAATCCTAGGTAAGTGTGGCATGCAATAAATGAAAACATGTTCACAGTTGTTGAAACCAGTTTATTCTGTATGCCTGCTTTGTCTTTCATTAAATATTCATTTATTGATATTAGACTTATGAAAAATTTAACATTATTTTAATCCTCCCATATATGAATAGGAGAAATTAAAGGAAAAGTGAGTTCATCCAGGTTTATCGGTATGTCTGATACAAATTGTGGTATTTCCAGAAAATGACAACAAAATCAGGAATCCAGGAGAAAAAAATGTTGTATGCATCACCTAAATATTTAACTACAATATCAGCTTATGTTAATCATATTTCAAGAGTTGGGTTAAACATGCTGTAATTGTGCCATCAACCCACATGAATCAAACCTTAATTTAATAACTGTAAAAGCTGCCATTTGCTACTTTTAAGATATCTAATTTCTCACGGCCTTTACTCGATAATGGTCACTAGAGTTACAAAATGCTAAAAATAACAATGTTTTTGAAAATCTTATTTGAGTTCTTACTGCAGAAGCTGAAACATCTGTAACAGTATGGCAGTTATCAGCTTCTTGTAAATTCTGCCAATGTTCATTTGAAAAGGCTTTGCAAGTACAAGTAAAAACATCAGTGTTTTGACTACTTGCAAGAAACTGGTATGTATACAATTAATATAAAGGGAACTGCCAAGTCAATCTGAGCTTAAAATTCAGGGGCTTGTGTTATTTTTACTTTATTTGTTTTTGAATTTGTAAAAATCCCCAAGCTGTTGCAAAATCTAATACCAATTGAATATTCCAGGTACTCTATTTTAATTAATAGAAACATATTGTTAAATTTAAAAGATACACAAAATTACAAGCAAGTAAGAGCGGAAACATCCTTATATAGTTAACATAGGAAAAAAACCCCAAGATTCCTCACCCTGAATTATGCAAGGAAAAAATCAAACAAAATCAAACTCCATAAACATGTGTTCTCTCAATAGCAAGCATAGAGAAAGTTCAACAAAAGTTTGACTCAACCCATATTCAGATATAATGAGAACTGGACCCAGTCCTAAATCTATTGAATAAAGGGAAAAGTATCCTCTCAGAATAAAATAAAATTAATCAATGCTATTTTGGCTATAGCATGAAAAACAAACAAAACCAAAGAGGAAGATAAAAGGAAAGCAGTGAGGACAACAGAGTTAATGGCAAAGTTTTGAGATATTTTTTCTCCATCATATGTTTTCTTCCAAAATATCCTGGAATATGACATTGCCAATGCTAATTCCCAGTGCTTAAACAGTTCTTTATATCATCAAAGCACAGTATACACACTGAAGTTCATGGCACTTACCATGGAAAATAAAATGTGCAACACTATATGACGCCCAGAAAACTGCAGCCTTGATAAGAGAACTGAATTAAGGTTAGACTGTCTGAATAGTGGCCCTTTCTATATTTTGAGTTCTAACTCTGTAGCCTTTATAATTCTTTTAACTTACTCTTTATGTTCAGTGTACATAAAACATAAAAACAGAGTAAATTTAGAAAATTTTCCAGATTCATGTACAATAAACTTTTAATATAAATTTTATCCTTATCTAATCCTACTACTTTTAATTTATTTTCTATTAAATTTTTAGTCTTTTAATTGGAAAAAGTTGCTGTTTAAAAATTTAACTGAAGCTTTATCAAACTGAAAATACATTTTGCTGAGCCCCCATTACACAGATTTTCCTGTTGCAGTATTTCAGCTGCAAAGGCTAAGACAGACTGTCCATTGCTTTTCATATTTCACAAACTAGGACCACATTTTGACATAGTAACACAGGAGTCATCACTACTGCTAATAATATGAAGTATAGATCTTTATTTGGGATCTGCTCCAAAGCCTGGCAGTTCTGTGGGAATAAAATAACCACCATGTGTTTGGTATCTTAATTTCCTAAATGGATGCAATATCAGATGAGTTGTGTAAGAAATTATTGGTTAAACATTTTAATTTTATTTATATCTATATATTAATCACAGAGTGACAAAGGGAGAAAAGTCAGGGATTTTGAATTTCATTCAGCTCACTCACACAGCTGCTATGTAACTATATGAAAAACTGCTGTGTAACTAAATGAAAGCCACCATATCTCATTTACAACCCTGGTCCAAATGTATCTATTGAATTAAAATAACTATCTAGAGTTGCTATATGTCTGCATTCTTCCTGTGGGAATGAGAAAAACTTAATTTATACACATTCTCACAAAACTTTCACACTCTGGTTTCACATGTGAAATCAATGATCAGACTTGATCACCAACAAAACACTGAGCACATTGTGAGCTCTCCAGGGCACGGGCTGCTTTTTTTTGTTTGTTCCCTGTAACTCCACTATCTGATTAGGCTCCTTAGGAGGTACTGGAATATACATAAATAATAAGCAAGAGGAGACAATTAAAAAAAGAAAAATAATTGCTACTATTAATCTATGAGATTAAGATGTAAACTACCCACTTTGCATTGCTCTGCTGGCTCCCAGGGGAGGTCTGGCAAAGCAAGTGCGCATACCAGGACCTGTCACTGAGCACTGCTGCCTCCCCAGTTCAGCAGAAATTCCACCCCAGTGCAGACTGATGATTTACTTTGTGTTTTTCTTGGCTAACTTGAGAAGTGTTCCTCTCTTCAGGTCAGTCACTCAGCCTTCTTGCAAATGTCAGCTTACTGTTCATGACTATTTTTCCATTCGCGGGGGTTTTAATAGTCATGAATGGGGACAGTTATGAAGGAAATTCACAGTGTAATGGAAAGCCCTGAAACTCAGTTATTAATTGGGCATCCAGGCTTCACATGGTTTTCAAGCCGACCAGCTCTTGCTCATTTGAACAATGCCAGTGATCTCTTTCTAGGCTGACCATCATAAAGCCACTTGCACACAGCAGCATGGCTTTTCTCTGAGCCTGTGAGTGTGCCTGCAGCTCAATAGGACTATTCACATGAACAGATGTTACTCAATGTGAACACTAGCTGCAGAATTAAGCCTGTCCTTGCTCTTCCTCTTGCTACAAACATCAGCTGCTCAGACATCCAGGCTTTTTTTTTTTTTTTTAATGGCTTTTTGCCATACACAAAGCATGCAAAATGACATCTTTTGTAATTAAAAAATAAGAAATAAAAAATCCCCCTCTATTCCATTAGCACTCATATAAACTAATGTTTATATACTTGTCCATATAGTTTCTTGTATGGATGGTGGTAAGAAATTAAAGTCCATTTAGTTGTTTGTCACAATATTTTTTGGCTTTCACAGATAAACAGAAACCTCGATCTTTCACTTGAAAACATATATGTGAATAGATATGGAAGGATATCAGACCAATACTGAATTTTTACTTTCAAACCATGCAACAAAAGCTGGCAAGTCTACAGATTGTGTTTGTCTTGATACAATTTTTTTTCATCCCAGCATTACTTTTTCTATACCAAACTAAATATATCTTTTAAAAGTATGTAAAACAGTCTTAACCATGGGGGAAAACCCTGTAAGACAGACACTCAACTGTAATGTCTATAAAATTTTAATATTAAATATCTCATAATATTTCTTTATCTAACTATGCTTCTCAGTTTTAACTAAATTGTGACTGTTACAATCTAAATCCAATTTTGGTGTAAGAGACTCCAACTTAAGACCTGAAATTATGAGTGTTAACACTTGCTTGTGGAAACAAACCACAAATTTGGAAATGGACAATAATAGTAATAACAGTGCTTTCCATACTTCTTAAAAACCGAAGGCATTTTATTTAGCTTTTTACTTTTGGCTGATGGCCAAAAGCGATCATTGATATTAGTATCCTTTCAAACGTTTATATTTTTAAATCTCTCCAAATTGTTTCTGTGCTGAAAGCACAGCTGAGGCCCACAAATAAGTTCGAAAAGGTATAAAAAGATCCTTTGAAAATGAAAGAGAAAAATACCTGAAAAGAGCAAGCTTCACAAGTAGCAACTATACAACCAAGTTTAAAGACCAAATCAGGCTTGTGGGGCTTGTTTTTGTTTGTGCAGTGTTTCCTTTTCTGTGTTATATAAAAATCTTCAGTTATTTTTCTTTGTTGCAAACTGTGAACCCAGTAGCCTAAGAATAAAGATCTGGGAGGAAAACTTTAAGGGAAATACATTTCAGATACAGCTGGACCAGGTGGTCCAATCTGCCAGTTTACAACTAATTGGCAAACCATTTGCTCTTCCTTCAGACCTCTGGTACATCACCTGTTCTAATGCCTTGTCAGAATTATGGCAAGGGGATCCACAATCTATTCTGACAGTTATTTAAGAACCCTTGACTGAACATCATCTGTCCCTGCTGATTTATGTATATATTTAGGGGTCCTCAGGTATTCTCTTATTTCAATATCACTCATTTTAAATGATTTTCATTACATGTTAACTTGTTTTCTTTTGTGTTTACATACTGAAAAAGAAAACAATCCTGAAGACAGAGTGAGGAAGGAAAAGAAAAAATCCCTGCAAACCCCTCAAAACAAATCTTGATGAATATTTCCAAGAAACTGCAGGTTCCCTGCTGCATGCTGCTGAGTACCAAAACATCCTAAATGGATGCAGATGCATGGTTACCCCATCTCACAGAGAAAAGTGGTTATTCCTGTTTAGCAGGTACTGCCACATTTATCAGCAAATAAAGGAATTTGGAGCATTCATTCTCCCCTTCCCTCCTCCTTTCATGCCCACAAATTACTAACAAGGGAAACAAACTGAAGAGTACTTCAATACTTTCTTAAGTACCAGACATGCAACTCTAGCCATAATTTACACAGCAAAAAACAGGCTAAAAAGATTATGAATGAAAAACCAACTCCTCCCAATCCAGACACTTAATACCAATGATGATCTCCTACGGTAAAGCATACATCAGCTTTGTTTTTAGTCTACTAGTCAGTTCAGATTTCCTATATCATCACTTTTCACTTCTTCTGGAAAGTGTAAGTATTTTCTGGCCAAGTATCTTCCATTAGCAAAACCCACAACATATATTTACTAGTCTTTTCCTTTTTTTCTTATTTCTTCTTAATTCCTTCATTCTGTCAGTTTATGGAGAACCATGCTGGTACTCCTAGTACTAGAAGTGCCATCTGTTATGCCTTTATTATTGTCTCACTCATTCTATGCCATCTTCCACATCCTGCCACCTCTTACTAGCACTGCTTACTGCATACTGGCGTGATGATTCTCTTAGTGCCACAGTGTCTCCTTTTAAAATGCAGTATATTTTAATTTTTTACTAGTTTAGTGGTTTATTCACTATTGTAACAGGGTGCAATCCACTGCATGTAAATGCTAGCACCTCTTTTCAGGGGCCACTGAAGGGGAAGGAGCTGAGCGTATCCAACTCTTCTATAGACACACACCCGAGTTCCCTTTCTCATCAAGAGAGAGACCTACCTCCATTAAGTCTCTCTCCATTGGACATATAGGGAAGAAGCAAGTGTCAAACACTCCCTTCCACTTAGGATCTGATTTTTTAACCATATTACAAGGTGGGAACTGATGGACCAAGGTTGTCTTTTATTAGGAAAGAGAATTATAGCCACACCAGCAGCACTGACTGCTTAGCTCCTGGTAGTAGGTGATGCCCTTAGGGTTTAAGCCCTAGAGAAGAGTGACTACCACTTTTCACAGCACGTTGGAGGACCATTGATGTGTAAAAAGAACAAAAATTTTCACAGGGATATGAGAAAAGCAAGAAAAAGTACTCCTGAAAACAGGAAACATGGATTCAGCATGTGAGAGTGGAGTACCTCGACAACTTCCCTGGACAAGGCCACTAGCTAGCAGTGCATAGAGAAAAGGTAAAGGACCAGGAAGTTATCTGCTCTCCTGACTAGTATGGCACTTGGTTATCTTCCTGTCCGAGCTGAGCCACAACAAAGTTTGAGCTAGGACACAGACATCCATCTCCCCAGATTAATGCTGGAAGTCACAGCTGTTACCAGTATCCAACCAAGCAGCTAGTTTCAGGCACCTGAGCAGTGCCTAATGCATTTCATTGCCTACAATGTTTACACAGCACTTGAAATTAAAAGTACTGCACCTTTCTCTGTGGTTTAGATCTATTTTAGGCACTTCAATCACAAATTTAGCTGTATTTAGATTCATGGGATCCCATCTATTCATTAATACTAATATTTTGATATTAAAATTGATTCCACAGAACTGATTGGACTACTTTCTCATGCTGATCTTACCAAATGCCATGGTGCACAGTGAAGTGTAATGCATAACTTCTCAAAAGTCAAAATTTATCTTTAACATTAAACAGTTCCTAAATTAAATGCAATTAAATTATGGAAGCTTACATTTTTACAAATTGAGCACTAAGATGTGATTTAAAATTCGTGGTTTGTCCTTGAAACTCCTAAATGTCATGTTTTGGCCTAGGGAATTTCTGTAGCTACATTATGAACTTATGGCAGAGTGATGAAAACACTGGATTGTTCTGTAAGTGACAGTATAATAGTCTACTGATCTGAAGGAACACTTCATCTCATGCTGGAAACGAGCCCACACCTTCAGCAAATACTGAATGAAAACAATAAATTATATTGATCCAAGGGACACAAAGAATCATGCTGGAAAACAGTATCTAATGGTAGTAGGAAGCAAACAATTTTTTATGCAGTTTCAAAGCACTAACATAGAAATGACACGTTTTATGCTGCTCCTGTGTATAATATGTACTGTTCACTAACACTGTGCTTTGGGCCCAATAAGAACTAAAGTTCTATCTCAGTACATGTTTTTCTCTCCCCAAATTGATCTGCAACACAGGTTTAGACAAAAAAACCTATGTGTAAATCCATACATAAAATACTTATAATAAATAAATAAATAAAATCAATAAAACTCGCAGCAATATATTCCAAACTACAGTGTACAGACCTCTCCTTTTAGAGAGCAGACATTTTATAGGATTGGAAACACAGTCGAAGGAAGGTTTTGGTGTATACATTTTCACAGGGGAAAGAATTGGAGAAATTTCCCACCCTCCCCCAAGAAAAGTAATGTGAAAGAGGGGCAGAGAACTCATATTTTGTTGCACAAAGAAAACCATTTGAGAAAAAGAAATAAACAAGCTCTGATCTCTTGACTGATCTGGGGAAACAATTCAATTAAAATAATCAACATGCCAGATCTCCCTTCCTGATTTGCTTCAGTAAGCTTGCATTTGCAATTGTAGAATTAGATTGTGCATATATATGCGAGTGCTTCCCTCCTCCTCTTCTCCCCTAGGGAAAAATCAAACTTACAAGGGTTGTTTAGCAAACGTTATGGGGGATTAAAGCACCTTGGGTTTCCAGAATTTTGGCTACACTAAGTATAGGATTTGTATATGTATACATTAAGAGAGGAATTGGGCTCAGATTTAACTCAGCTATTGCTTTGCTAGCTCAACTAATCAAACTTCAGTTGGGTCACCTGTGGAACCATGCATTGGCTCCACTGTGGTTATAATTTTTCTTAGTTTCTATTCTACCCAAACTAAAAAGATGAAACATCCGTTTTTACTGTATCATTTTTTGAAATGTCTGCACAAATCAGATGCCTATAGCTTAACAAACAAACAAAAAAGTCCCCTCCAAACAACAAGAATGACATATGGCATGTTGTTATCTTTACCACTTTAAAACATAAATCTCCAACATTAGTCAAACTCTGAAAGAGTGATAAAATGTTAAAAATCTGTAACATAAAGAAAGATTATACTCATGGTTAAAGACACATTTTCAGTCAGAGTAGATTATCCCTTTGGAAATACGAAAAGAACCTGTTTCTTAGTGCTGCAGAAGACAAAGTAACAGGAAGATCAGTGACAGATACAGCAGAGCACTCTGACAATGATGAGAGCATCTCTGTTGCTCTCTCAGACTATCCCCACACAGAACAGAGCACTTTGCTGAAAACACCTGCAGTCCATAGACGCAGCAGGAATAAGGTACCTGCAGTATTATTATAATACGTTACATTAAATTCCACCGACAATAAATTCATAAGATAGTGTAATGATGCTTCTCAAGGAATAATATACAAAAGGCTAAAAGGGCTTAGATACCAATAACCACACAAGTGACAGTAACCCTCAAATTTCTGGATTATGTAATTTTTCTGCTTCACAGGATTCACACTGCTTGTATTCATACCTTTGCTACACAAGAAATACTTTTGGTAGTTCACAATTTTCTGAAAATGTTATGAAAATTGTTCTTCTTGACATTTATTGAAATTTAATACTTGAAATACTTTCCCTCAATTCTCTCTCATAATATAGTATTATAATTTCTAAGAAGTTATCAATAGATTATTTGATAATTATTAATTTTGAATGATATTTTCACTCCTCCTATGCTCCCAGAGAAAGAGATCTTTTCCTGAAAACTTTTTTATATCAAGGGAACAAAATTTCAATTTTAAAAAAAAACCAAAACCAGTAGCTACTTGGATACACTTTTCCCAAGCCATTTTTCACACAATACTAACATTCAGAACCATTTGGCCTTTATATTGAGGATTTCCAACTTCAATATTTGAATAAAAATTAACTGAATCATTAGTGAATAAAATCACAAACCTTCACCGAGTATTAGATTTTAGACAGCTTCTAACATATGCAACCATGCTGTAGTAAGAACAAGAAAACATTTCGGCAAAGAAAAGAACACTAAAACTCAGTATGAACAGTAAAAGTCAAAAATAAGCTCACAGTTTATAAATGTATTGCAACAGTCATTGGCAATAACAGTTGTGAATACTGTTAGATCTACTTAGAAAAAAAGTCACTGTATTTTCACTTTCAGATGTCAGAAAATAATTTTCAAGGAGAACTGAATATTGTAATTTCATCTTCTAACTCTGTATTCATGAATAAATATCTATCTTCTCAACAGAAATTCAGAAAACACCAGAGTTCACGTGGTTTAACTTTGTACAGGCACTGGTGGGATTTGTGGCCTCCCACCTGGTGCAGACCTGAGTTTCCTGAGTACTGATACAGAGCATTGCCAGGAGATAGGAGTGCATTCAGAGGGGCTATTTTAGCACAGATTTCTCTGTTCTCTCTGTCAGAGAAGCATGTAATAAATGACCATAAAAGCTGCTCTGTGAGCTCTGGTAGAGGAACAACAAGGCATGCAATTTGGGTTTCTTGGATTTGTGAATGCTATTTATATGTTCTTTAAAATACTATCCTAATTATGAATCAAGTTTTTAATTTTACAAGGCAAAATTCTGATTGATTTACTTTCAGCAAAGAATGAGATGGAAGAAAATTTATATTGAGCAGATAGGGAATGAGCACATTCCCTCTCATGAAACTATTTTAATGAATACATATAAGCTGTCAATTTACTTCTCCTTCAGCCTGCTGAACTTAACCACACCTTAACAGCTACGGAATCCTGGCTTACTCTTTGCCTCTACTACAATTCCAGAAACCTCCAAAAACACCTGTTCCAGTATTACCTTTTAGTATTATAATCAGGAAGCAGTCTTTTTTATGACTATGCTCATAAGTAGAGTGTTTCAACTTCCAGAAGAGCAGCACAACACTAGAAGGAAAAAACCCCAAGTTTCAAAAATTAAGTTGAACATATTAAAAGAAAGTAAATGTTCCCAGGTTAGCATATTTACTAGTGAGGGTATAGAACGTGACACTCATAACTATGTGTGTCTTCCAGAACAGGTGGGTAAGTGTATCTGTATGCATTTATGGTTTAAGTTACAGTGACTTCATTCTAGAACAGTCCAACATACATATCTTGTCATGCAACTCCGCTTTGGAAGTTTTCATTCGGAAGTCCAATATCCAAATGTTTCCTTTATACATTGGCTACATCTGCAGATATCTCTTTGAAGTTGAAAAAATAAATAAACAAGAAACAATAAAAGAAAGCAAAAAGGCCCACCCAAACAGACCTTCAAATATTATTTACGTTATTCTGATAGAGCAAAAACATGTAGATATGGGCATGTGTATTTCTATATGTGTATTTGCACAAAGGGAGAAAAAAGGCAGAGAGGTAAAACGACTTACCTAGCTCTCATTGCAGAATTTCTAGTTTTAAAAGCTTAGAGACTGTATTATGTCATAAGTCTCTGGGCTTCACTAATTCCCTGACTGCAGGCTTCTTTGTGATTTTGATTTTGCAATTGAAACTGATTGGCTGGCAGACAAAGGGACAGAAAACAGCTGCAGCTGGTATTATTGATTATTTCCTCAATTTAAAGGAAGCAAATGAGGAGGCTAACAACATTGAAGGACAAAGGCAAAGTTGTTGCTCTAGAGCTCTGGCAAAGCCAGTCACTGTCCCCTGCCACATGAGCTGAATTAATTCATAAAATGCAGCTATTATCATTTTAATATCACAGATTGCTGTAGAAGTGATAAGAACCTGCCTGTTATGATAGTGAATTTTTAACCTCATCATTTCTTAGTAAAAACTGAAGTCTCTAATATGGAAAGACACTAAATCTAATATAAACATTCTGGAAACTTCTTTTGGGCTATGATCAGTAATGCAAATGACTTTCTAGAAATACACTGAGATTATAATAATTAACGCCTACCCTGAGAGGTCCTGCCCTCTGCATGAGAGTTGTGACTTCCTAAAGAAAACAGAAAATAACTCTCAAAAACCAGAAGATGCATCAGTGATCGGCATTGGAAAAAAAAATTGAATTAGAGAAGGAAATGCGTAAATGTAGAAAACAAATGACACAAATTTTATTTGTTTTGCCCCTCTTCTTTGCCCTTGTCAATGACGTATGCAGGGCTTCAACTTGAGGGAATAAAGAAGAATTAAAGAAATCACAGAATAACTGAGTTGGAAGGACCCACAAAGATTTTTAAGTCCAACTCCTGGCCCTTAGGATTACAGGATATCCCCAAGAGTCACACCATCTGCCCAAGAGTATTGTCCAAGTGCTTCTTGAACTCTGTCAGGTTTGGTGCTGTGACCATTTCTCTGGGGAGCCTGTTCCTGTGCCTAAACACTCACTGGATGAAGAATGTTTTTCTAATATCCAACCAACCTAAACCTCCCCTGACACAACTCCAGGACATTCCCTTGGATCCTGCCACTGGTCACCACAGGGAAGAGATCAGTGTCTGCCTTTCCTCTTCCCTTCATGTAAGGAAGTTGTACATACAAAACAGATGATCCCCTTCTGCTTTAAGGAGCCGGAAGTCATCCTCATGTTGTCAGATTTTCCAAACTAAGTAAGGATCTTTTAAAGAAACGTCCTCTAGGATCTGAGATCATGCTNCCTACGCCCTAAGGTCATCCCAGTTTTCTGTTTATGAACTTGCCTAGTGTCCTTTCCAATCTCACATCCAAGTAATTTATAAAGATGCTGAAGACCTCAGATCCTAAAATGGAGCACTATGGTGCATGGTATAAAGAGCAGCTTGGATATACACTCTAGGTGTAAAATTAGGTTTGTCCTCATAGCTGCTGGATGGTGAGGCACTGAAGGGAGGCTTCTCAGGCTACAGAACTGTACCTTAGGTAGCAGGCACTGCACTGTTAAGATGTAGTTTTCAAGCAACAGCAGCAGGAAGAATTTGATACTCCCTTACAACCAACATTTTTACAACAAATCTTAAAAATTACCACTACAGATGTCTGTAAAGACCCACAAACAAAAAACAGAGACTTGCAGGAACCCTTATGTCGCTCAGTCATTCTCACAGCCTTACTGCAACAAATCCTCCTCACCTCCCTGAGCAGCCTATTCTAGCTTCTTGCTCTCATTACCATTACGAAGATTTTCTAGTCTAGATGAATCCCTTGACAGAATTTAAGCCCATTTATTGGTTGTTCTGTTCTCCATGTACATACAAAACAGATGATCCTCTTCTGCTTTAAGGAGCTGAAAGCCATCCTCATGTTGTCAGGTTTTCCAAACTAAGCAAGGATCTTTTAAAGAAACATCCTCTAGGATCTGAGATCATGC
>VZRF01008094.1:1090-72800 GCA_013396875.1 Vireo altiloquus
AGGAGTTTGTGCAGGTTGGATTTGGCAGTTGCGAGGTACCGAGCGAAAAGGAAGCCCCTCGGGATAAGGGGAAAAAAACAACAAAAAAAAAAGAAATAATAAGAAGGAAAAAAATAACAATAGAAAAAATCGCCGTAGAAAAAGAAAAATTAAAAAGCGCTCGTGCATGAACGAGTGTAAACGTCCCCGGCAGGAAGAGCGGCGAGCCGGGCGCCCAGTCCCGTCCTCCTCCTCTGCCGACGGCGGTGCTGCTGCTGCTGCTGCTGCTCCGCGCCCNATCCAACGCCCTCCGCGTGCCAAGCCCCGCCCGCCTCCCCGGGATTGGCGGCCGGCGCGGAGCGGTAATAATGGCCGCGTGCAATGGGAAGCGCCCGCGCTGACCTCATTCCCGGCGGCGGGGCGAACTTTTTAAAAGGGGCAGGAGGGCAGCGCCGCGCGCCGCCCCGCGCTTCGCCGCGCACGTGCCCGCGACCCCCCTGCCCCCCGCTCCCGGCCGCGCTCCGCCCTCCCCTCCGCCCTGCCCGAGAAAAAAAAGATCAGGAAATCAGCAAAATTCATCATAATACATGTAATTATTAAAAAAAAAAAAAAAAAAAAAGAAAGGGAGAGAGAGGGGAATTCAAGCCGTCCCGCCCCCGCGCGCCGTGGCTGCGGGGCGGCGAGCGGGGACACCTGCCCGCACAAAGGGCCGGGAGGGTGCTCCTGCCGCCCCGCAGCCGCCGCACGCCCAGCGGGCAGCGCTGCCCGGGGGATGCCGGAAGGCGCCCCGTGCCCGTCCCCACGCCCACACGCGGAGTGTCACGGAGGGGTCGCCAGCCCTGGAGAAGCGCCCGCGAGGCGCTGCCGTCACGCCCCCTCCGCCACGGAGCTGCAGCGGAGCGGCGCAGGGCGTGGGACGGGACGGGCGGCGGGCACCGAGCGCCGGGCCCCGCACCGCTCACGGCGCTGAGCGAGCCCTGCCACCGAATTCCCCGGCGCCGAGCGAGGA
This sequence comes from Vireo altiloquus, assembly GCA_013396875.1. Lineage (NCBI taxonomy): Eukaryota > Metazoa > Chordata > Aves > Passeriformes > Vireonidae > Vireo > Vireo altiloquus. The sequence goes on from VZRF01008094.1 coordinate 2,079, forward strand.
AGAGGTGTTGCCTTTATCGCGCTTTTACCCTGCCTCCCCTCTTCTGCGCTTCGCTACCGGCCGCTCCCGTATGCCGCGGTCCCACCGCGACGCCCGATCCCGATCCCGGGGAGGGGCTGCGGCTGGGGGTCCCGGCCCGGTCCCGTCGGGTCTCCAGAGAGCGGGAAGGGGCCGCGGGAAGAAGGAGCGGTGCACAGCCGGCGGGCAGGTACCGGCCCTGGGGCGGAGGTGCTGCCGTGCCTCTGCCAGTCGGCCCCGCAGAGCAGGCCCCCCCTCTCCGGGGCCCTTCCTAGGGTGCAAGGTACTTCGCGGGGATTGCTGTTTGATCTCATGTGCCCCTCCCTCTGCCCTGCCATGAGCAATAGTGAAGAAAAGCAAGGCAGCGAGGTCAGGCACTATGCAGCACCCTTTAAGGCCTCGTGGTGTCAACCCCCCCCTCCCGTTACAATATTCAGGTAACGGGGGCAGTAAGACTATAAAAACAATGTCAGTGTTACTTCCCAAAGATTCCTCACATCATTCATCAGGAAAGGGACCAGAAAAGCTGTTAGGCAAAACAGCTGTGAAAATTTTTGTTCTACACAACACCAGTTAAAAACACCTTTTAAATCAGAAGCAAAATAATGGTTGGATACCGCTAAAATGTCTAAGATAGAGGTCTAAAACTAAAGTACACATTTTTGCAAGAAAATTTATGGTAGGATCCTTTAGCAGAGTTTCTAGCTGGCTTGAGAACAGGCTTTGAATATTAAGATCTTACACTGGACTCAAAGTACACTGCTGTGAAGCGCTGAGAAAAATCCTGAATTCTCAGTACCTCCCTGGGTAGGCCACCTACATTACTGAGACTGTTTACAAAGATACAAATTAAATTATAGGTCTGCTTGCAAAAATAATACATTGGTTCCTCGTACAGCCTCTGGTCAAGACTGGATAAAATACTGCTCTCCTCTAGGTTGACGACATCCAGTGACATCAGTGGAGTTTCTCACCTTTACACTTCGTAAGCAGTAAATCACGCTGTGTTTTTCCCCTGCAGCCCCAAAGCTAAGATCAAATCTGTTCTACCCTATACCACCAACATCTACAGAAATGGAGGCTCGCAGTGGGTTTGATGTCAGGAATAAGCACTGGCTTTTGCTTACACTCTTGGTATTCATGTGCAGCAGCGTGAAAAACTGGGACTGGGAGCAGTCAGTAGCTTCTGGCTGCTCCACCTGTCATCACAGTATCCAGCAGGATTTCAACCCCCAACTGTTGTATTTTACATGTAAATATCAATTTGTTTAAACTACAAAACAAGTAAAATATTCTCATGTTTCTAGACACAAATTAAAGCAAAACAAACAAAACCCAAACTCATAGGCAAACATAGAAAGAAAAAGCTTAAGAAGCTTTTCACTTGGTTCTGTTAATTTCTGCAAGGTCTTGACCACCATGAATAAAATTCATCTCCAGGTGAGGAGTTAAGTGTCTTCCTGATCAAAGCAGCCATATCAATTTTATCGTGGTTCAAAAAGCATGTATGTGGCACGGAGAGAAGAGTATTTTTTTCCTGAACAAAAACTTCACAAAAGTGAAATTTAGAGCTGCTTAATAAAGCAAGTGTAAGAACACAATGTGAAACTCTATAAAAACATTTTACTACAATTTCTTAGCTGTTTCTTCATCTTCCAGTGGCGGACTGAAAGAACCTTCCAGCTCCCCAAATTTTTAAGCCTAGACGTAAAGTGCGAGCATTCAGCTTCCGTCTGAAAATGAAGTTTTAAGAGCATTGGCAAGACTTCTCCTCGTTTTACAACTTAAAAAGCCTTGAAACTCCATTCTGTTTCCTGCAGGCTCGATGAGGCCGGGGATGCGGCACGGGACGCGAGGTGGCAGCGCTGAGCCTCTTCTGCCAAACGTGGGAAAATGCGGAGCTAGCGAACTCGAGATTAGTATTTTTTTTAATTTTTTTTCCCCCCCGTGATTTTACGGAGCAGCATAACGCTGCAAGTTTATGACTGAAATTCGGTGGGTTTGCATCAAAGAGTGGCAGTGCCCACGCAGTCAGCTGTACGCCACCGGCGCAGGGTGCGAGTGATGCCAAACCCCGATGCGAGGTTTAAGGGCAGGGGCACTGAGAACAACCTCACACACCGGGACCTGCAGTTCGCCTTGCGCGTGGAGAGAGAGAGGTTGTTCAGGAACAATGCTCTGGGCAAATCTACTGCAGGACTGGGCACCTCAAGCATTGATTCCAGCATTCCCAGCCCTGGAAGTGTTCAAGACAGGGTTGGATGGAACCCTGAGCAACATGATCCAGTGGGTGGTAACCCTGCGCATGGCAGGGGGGGTTGGAACTAGGTGATCTTCAAGGTCCCTTTCGACCGAAACCGTTCTGTGAATCTATGATTCTATGATTTATTGTAGGTTTTATGTGTGAATCAGCACGCAGTCCCCACGGGTTAAAATGTCTTGGGAACACGGAGATTTAGCACCGCTCTTTCCTTCCTTCCCCCCGCCTCCCCCCGCCTCCTGTTTTAAACTGAGGATTACCAACTCACAGCCTCCTTTAACTGCAGCCCTTCCCGTTGATCTTTTCCACACCCCCAGCTCCCTAGGCTGTGGGAAATGCTTTGCAGCCTGCTCCGGCTGAGATCTCGGGAGCAGACCTTCCCTCCCGTGAGCGTGTTCCTGCGTGCCCTCCCCGGCGCGGAGCGCTTCCCTGCCCTGGCTTCTGCTCAGCCAGAAGCCCCCGCAGCTGCTGCGGACGCCTCTTACCCCCTGCAGCCTCCCGCGCCCCGCAGCCAGGTTAATTAAGCCCGGCGAGCCCGGGTTCATTAACACGCACGTCAATTCCGCGCTGTGACCCGAGCAGGCGCCTCCGCCGCGCCTCGCACAGCCCCCGGCTCACAGGGCTCCGCGCTGGGCGCTCCCGGGGAGGTGTGGAGGTGTGCCAGCAGAGCTGCGCGCTCCCGGGGAGGTGTGCCCGCAGGGCTGCGCGCTGGGCGCTCCCGGGGAGGTGTGCCCGCAGGGCTCCGCTCTGGGCGCTCCCGGGGAGGTGTGCCCGCAGGTCTGGGCGCTGGGGGCTCCCGGGGAGGTGTGGAGGTGTGCCAGCAGGGCTGGGCGCTGTGCGCTCCCGGGGAGGTGTGCCCGCAGGTCTGGGCGCTCCCGGGGAGGTGTGCCCGCAGGGCTCCGCGCTCCCGGGGAGGTGTGCCCGCAGGTCTGCGCGGCTCTCCGCGGCCCCCGCCGCCCCCCGAGCTCCCCGCGGCGGGGCAGGGCCAGGTGGCGGCGGCCCCGCGGGACTGGACCCGCGTGGGCCGTGTTCGCCTTCACGGGAGGAGCAGGGCTCTCACCCCGGCGCGTCCTGAGCAGTGACGGCCGAAGGTCACCCAGCGACCCTACAGGACGCGCTGCGGGGAGTGAATGAAAGGCGATTCACAGACATCTTGCTTCCTGTGCCCCCGTGAAAGGCATCCGCAGAGTGGGGAAATGCAGCATCTTATTCATCTTGAAAAAGCCCGAGTATTATTTCTGAGTGTTTTCCTCTCTACGACCAAAATTCACCTCTGTAATACTTGTTTTTCCTGACATTCTGTGCCACATTTGAAATAGGTGTATTTGGGTATTTTAGCCTTCTTGAACTGCAAATGGCAAGGCCAGAGCAGAGGTATGCTGCTGAAGAGCACATTCCCCACAACCTTTCTATTGCCTATTTTGATCCAAAGAAAATAAAATAGATGAGATTCTTGCCATTAAGGGGAAAAAAAAAAAGAGCCATGGCTTTTAAAATAACGTGATGATAACAGATATTCATCAAAGATCAAAGAAGAGCGTGCTTAAGGATCAGAGGTGTAAACTGAGACATGAAAGTGGGCCCTCCTTCTTCGTCCTGTTTGCAAGAAGAAAACTCCATTGTACAATTGCATCACTCCTATTCACAGTGTACCTTTATTTAACGTGATTCATAAACGCTTTGAACTCTCTCCGATAGCTTTGTGGAGAAGAACTTTTATTACTGGGAAGTGTTTTATGGAGGATATTATTTACTTAAGAGTGAAAATCTGTTGCCTAAAGTTGGATGGTATTGTTTCCTTCCAGACTGTATATTCACTTGCATTTTACTTGAATACAAGCCTGCACATAGACACCCAGTGCTCCTGTTATGAGAATGCCAACACACTTCTAGCTCATTTAATAAAATAAGTAGGTGAGAATCCATTTGCATATGCATATTTATATTAATTCAGATATTTATCACTTATATGGAAATGCTTAGTTTGGGAAGGGAGAAACACCTCTCCAGTGATTTTGGTAAGAAAATATGATAATAGTTTCTATCCTTTATCCACTTTGGTGACTTTTTAAGTTTAAACTTGTTCTCTAAGAGTAACACAAGTTCAAAAAGCTCTGTTAAAAATAATAATAAAAAAGAAACTTGGAAAACACATTGTTTGCATTTACTTAAAAGGAGAATTGCACCCCTTATTCAGTCCTGTAAGATTTAGTAAACTTTTCTTGGTTTTTAACAGCTCCGTATAAGAAGAGCTTTTAGTTCATTTTAAAAGACGTTTTGGCAAGCCTTTTCTGCAAAAGTGAAAAGCCACAAGGTTGAAGAGGAATTACCGGTCTGCTGCATATGTAGCAGCAGATTGCATATGCATGAGCTGCAGCTGCGTGAAGGCCACCCCGGGAAGGGAAGCCCAAGAGGAGAGCCAGCGGAGGAGAGCAGCGGCTGGCGGTGCCTGCAGCCAGATTTCTGACAGCCGATCCTTCCTCCCTGCAGGAGGGTCAGGGAGGGACGGCCCCACTTCTTTGGACCACTGCACTTTTTGTACGTGTTCCTCTCCTCTGCCCCGAACGCTCCCTCCCAGCCACCTGTGTTCTCCTTCCTGCTTGCTCTCACCTTCCCCTGCCTTCTCCTACAACCTTATCATCACCAACACCGGGGTAACGTTCAGCTCATCTTTTCCTGCCATCTCTATAAAAGAGCAACCAGCTGCAAGCAGGCAGTTCAGCAGAAGTGCACATGGTACCAAGAATGAAGTAATATTTGTGCCCACTTCCGCAGCATCATGATGTCCCCCAGACTTTAGCATCATTGATAAGAGGGAGCTACAAAACCCCTGTGCATTGAATTCAATGGGTGTTGTTTGCAAAGATCTTCAAGTGGGATGCTGTGCATTATTAAATTTGATGTATGAATGTCTTCTTGTATTAAGAAAAATGTTGGTTGTACTTAGTCCTCCTGGAAAGGAGGCATAAGGTATTCCCCGTGCGCATAGAAAAAAGGGTTTTTGTAAAATGTAGATCTTAGCATTTCTAATTCAGTTTTTGTGAGGTCATTTCTTGAGTGATGTATTCAAGATAATTAAATTACAGGAGAAAAAAAAGAGAAAAGTATCTTGCATACTGTTAATTGTGAAAATGGTCCTTTCTTTCTTTTGCAAGCTCTGGGTTATTAACAAGTGCTTATCCACAGGATCCAGCTCTAAGTAAAGAAAAATTCCTCTGGCAACATGCAAGCGTTGGGTTATCCCTGTACTCTAAGATATTCTGGCAGAGGTAAACAAAGAGTGGTCTATCATTTACATCCTTAGAGAGTGTTTAGTACTTTTTATCATAAAATTGCCTTTGTACTCAAAAAGATCCATTCCCTTCGTTCAGTCCCATAGTCTTCAGACACCAACGGATTAATTCCCGTCAAATGATTTTTATTTAATTTTTCTGATTTGATGTTTCTGGTGCAAAGATCAAAAAAGCTGCAGCAGGTTCTGGTGGGAAGAGGCAAAATACATTTAAATGTAAAATGAATGAGAGAAAAAAGTAATTTTTTTTCCTTTTGTGCTCTGGACGAATAGAAGCCTGGCTTTCGTCCTGATTGCCTTCTATATAATTGTTCTTAATGATGGTGCTGGTGTGACAACTAGTAAGTAGATTGGTTTTTAATCTTTTCTGAATAGATTGCTCAAATGATACCACTCTGTACTTGCCAGGATCTCTTCTATAATCTCTGTGACCTACCTTGCTTAGGCTGTTTGTGCAGAATAATTTATTAGTTTGATATAAAACATGAATATTTATTTTAAAAATAAGTGTTTATTTCAAAACCTTGTTTTCTCTAAGAATTGTACCTTTTTGAGTATAGCGTTGGAAGAAGGTCGTGGGATTCTACACTACCGTATGTAATCCTGATCTAGCTGTCACACTCAAGAAGTGTATTTGGAGTTATCTCAATGTGCAGGTGTGCAGGTGAGGCAGGATTTCTGAATTTACCTTGCTCTATAGTTTGTATTTAGGTTTAGATTAGTTGCTATGAGAAATAAATTGTCCATATGGAACCTTGGGAAAATGGAATATTATGCACTACAAGAATCAGGCATTTTCTGTGTATTATTTCAAAAATTTAATCATGACCTCCTGTGTTTCCATCAATGACACAAAGTCTGGTGTCTGGTGTCTAAACTAAATATCAGAAATTAATAAAACCCCCCCAAAACTGTTCAATATTGCTTTATAAAATTACTATGTTATTTAAATTGTATAAGAGTATGCTAGTGTATAGTAATTTTGTGGGTTATAAATGCAGTAGTTGAAAAACGCGACAAATATTGCACTTCTGCTAATTAAAGCTCTTCCACAGAAAGATTACCTGCTAAGCCCTTTGTTTATTTTTTTGGGACTGCCTTTGAAATTGGAGGTGTAAATCTTGTTGATAAGTTAGAAAATATCAGTGTATTCAGAAAAGACTGTGCACATCCAAATAGTCTATTCTTATTCTCCTTTAATTCAATTAAAAAAAAAAATCTTATTTTAATACCTGGTTGATGGGCAGGTCAGGATGGGGGTGACTTCCACAAATTAGTAATCTGCTCAGAGCTATTGATAAGTTACACAATTAGATGCCAAATAAGATGCTTTATAATGGCCTTACAACCCAAGCATCTCCCAGATAATACAGAAAGTCAGCATTTACACCAACACTGCTTAGACTTCATCAAACCTGCTTTCACCAGGAGTTTGATCTACTCCTTCATGCACTCCTCCTGGTCTTTGTGGAGGCTCTGAGGCCGAAGGTAACGGTGCTGGTGGGTGATGCTGCAGCATCCCCACGCATGGGCCATTCCAACCCCAGCGATGGAATAACCAGCAGCTGCCCACGCGTGCCCTGCGGCGGGGGTGGGTTGAGGCACTTTGTTTCAGTGCAGCTCTTACGGTTTTCCTCAGGCTCTCGCCCCTGCGACATAAAGCACCAGAGAGAGAAAGCCTCTGCTGGGGTGGCCCGGGTGTTACGTGGAAACAGTGTAGATGTTTCACAGGGTGTGGAAGTAACCAGGATACAAGGCTGCATCTTGTGCGTCTTGTACCTGGTGTGTTCAGCAAGGCTCATTCCGGAGGTGTGTGACTGTCAAAGAAGAGCGCTGAGGCACCACAGCATGTGGCTAAAACGAGCACGTATGCACAGCCACTGTACTCAAGGCTTCTGTGTGTGACCTTGTCAAGGGGGAGAAAAAAATCCCTGGCAGAAAAAAATAGTGACACCGCTGGGGGAAAAAAATCCATTATTTAGACTACAGAGCTAAAAAAGACAGAAGTGTATCAAGTTCCTATAGAAATACACACTGGAGACACTTGCTTTTTAGGACAGATGTACACTGCAGACTGTGGTGTGGTGTAAAAATACCTGAGCTAACTGTAAATGAGCCATCTCAGGCACCAGAAACAATAATAGCTTTTTAGGTTCTCACTCTTGTTTAATGCATTCCATCAGCAGTGATTCCAGGGTGGCTCCAGTTCTCCGAGGTATTTACACAGCAGCTGGGAATGGGCTGTGGTGCTGCCCGGCCCTTGTTCTGCTGCTCCCCTCTGCACAAGTCTGCTCCCCACTCCATCCCGGGGGGAGGATTCCACCGAGCAAGCACCAGCAGGCTTTTGGGTCCTTTGCCTGATGTCACCAGCCCACAGCTTCTTGTGTCTTGAACTTTGTTTCCCTGTTCTCAGCCTCCTGTATAACTTCTGCACTAATTAGTTATTAATCGCATAAAGGAAATTTAAACAGCATTCGCCCAGAGCACAGCTGTCATTCCATCCAGCTTTGCAAAACTTTACCTGTGGGTGGTTTATTGATTTCGTCTTCGGAATGACACAGAGCAAATAAGCAGAAAAATTGGCCACCTACTTATGAAGATAAAAATCATACACCACTTAAACTTTCTCAAGTAATCTATTTTTGTTTTTCCATTTTCTTATCCTAGAAATATATTAGTGTTTTTACTGCTATAAATGGAAGAAGTTCTGCTGTTCTTACATAGATATATGCTGATGTATTTTGTAATCTTATATGCTCCATATCTATATTCAGTAACTGAGGTTTCAAAATGCATGCTGCTGTACATCCTGGTGTTAAACAGGCTTGAAGCTGCTTCTCAGAAAAGCTCAACATGTAATGCCAAAATTACTGCAAACTAGGGGAGCAGAAGTGGTGTCTGACTGCTCTTTGGATTGTTCACAGATTTCTAAGCAAATCCAGCTGTGAAAGAATATCTGACACAGCTATCTCACAGCCATGGTAAGACTTCAACTCAGACATTTGATTGTATTTACTTTTTTTTTCCCCCCCTGCAATTGTTCTTCTTTTGGAACACAGGGCAAGAGCACTATATTAAGCAGGCAGTGTCAGGAGCAGTGGAATCTGTTGGTTAATGAGGGCTGTAATATTCATGCTGGTTGCTGTGATATGCCATTACTTAAATGAGAGACTTGTATAGCTGATACTGTCATTTGAAACAAAGACAAATTATAGCACAGGTACATTTTCAGCAGTATGGTTGAGCCGTCTTTTAAGGTTTAGTTAATAGAATAGAGCATAGTATCTATCTGGAGTAAAAAAATTATTCAGCTGGAGTAAAAAAAGTTCTGTATTCAGAGCACTCCTTATTAATCATTAAGCACTCCTTATTTATCATTCTGGCTTTTAATTCTTCAAATTGGCTTGTGACTGCTAGGTCTGGTTGCACATTTGGCAACTCTCCTCAGGGCTGGTAATCCTTCAAGACAGCTCTCAGGCAGCGTCCTCCCATGATAAAGCAGGAAAACTTCCTGCTGGTTTGGGCTGTAGTACCCCGCTGTCCTGCCCCTGGGAAGGGTGGCTAGGACACCTGTGAGCTCATGGCACTGCCTTTGGAGAGGAGTGGATGCTGGCTGGGTGTTTCCAGCCCCGGGGTGTGCTCCCTGGGCCCGCTCAGGTTTGCTGCCCTTCCTGAGGAGATGCCAACCCCAGCACTGATGTATGGAGAGGCACGGCAGCTCTGGAGGGGATGACTGCTGCCTTCTGGGAGGTGACAGAAGCTTTGCATGCCTTGGTCTCTGCAACAGCCCTGTGCTACTCTTCACAGCCACTCTCTTCTGCTCAGCATTTTGACACCCACTCATGAGTACGCAAGGCAGCATCCAAACACCACACGTGCGATGAGCCTCCTCTTCTCGTGTGGTGTTCCTAGCCAGAAAATAATGGATAACCATCATCATCAAAACCATCACCTGTTACTCAGGAGCTGTTTGTGACTCTCTCAAGCTGCTGGTAAGTTAATCTACACTGTAGTTTTGTTCAAAACCATAGGACGTCTTGCAAGGCCTTTGGAGTCCTGCAGGCAATCTCCCTACAGAATACTATTTCCTCTCTCCATCGGAAACAATCACATTTAGATTACTTACTCTGTTCACACTGGTGAGATACAGTCTCATTTATTTGATTTGCTCCTTCTCTCTTTAAAACCAGGAAAACACCAGGGCAAACTCTGCACGAACTGTAGAAAAACAAATCCACTGCATACCAATTTTTTCTTGTTATTTTCTCTCTTGTTTACCAAAGGGAAAAAACCACCCCACCAACAACAGTTACTCTGCATTTATCACTAGTAGAAAGCATGTGATTCTTATGGTAAGCAGCAATTTACAGATGGCCAGGTGCAAACAACATGTCTAATCTTATCATGAATTTGTTTTATTCGCAGCTGCAACAGTTGGTGTCAGTTAATAGGTTACCAACCATGAAGTATATTTATTTCCTTTTATCCTGCTTTGGGGTCACAGAAGTGATTTGCAAACTGTCCTAGATGTTGAATTTACATTTAAATTTTTGGGTGTGGCTTTTTTGTTATTAGTGCTACTCAGGAAGAAAATGACAACATCTTTCAGAGAACCCATTTTGTTTTCATTTTATGCATTTCCTTTTCTAGGCATTTAGAAACTCTAAAGTAGTGTGCTCTCTGGGCTCCTAATTTATAGTAAAACACAGCATTTTTTCAAGCATAATTTTTTCTTTTTTCAAGACTAATCTATCATTGATGAGGAATCATTTTTGCCTGTTTAGTTCCATCAAATCATGTGATGGATTCACTATCAGCCTTTCAAAATAATCAAACACAATCTTTATAAACTGGGCATAAATGAAATAACTATTAAATTCTCTGATCATAAAAGAAATTTAAATTTTAAATACTGGTCATAAAAGAAATAAGTATTAAATTCTCTTCTTAGGTCCATGGCTCACACTGTGGACACCAGGATGTAAAGATGTATATACAGCAGTGAACCAAACAAATAGACCATAGAATATACAGAGCTTTCCATATTCTAGTACAAAAATAAAGATGCTGTTTAAAATAAATGTCCTTACTAATGAGTCTTTTCCAGTTTTCATAATGCGTGACAGTCTCAGTTGTGTTATTTTGGGTTTTGCCTTCACTTACATCAAGACCATTTTATGTTAGGTAAAGAGTGATAAAATAAATAATTTCTTGATAGTTATATATGTTTTGCTTACATTTATCTTCAAATCTGCTTCCCAACAAAATGAGTTTTAATAGTAAAGAGCACAACTATTAACACATTTCCATGTGTGTAAATCAGGTGTTCTTGAAAGTAATGATGTTGCATATGTAAATGAGTTTAAAAAAATACAAAGAGCAAAGAACTTCAGATTTTGATCCTGATTGTGGTTTTAAAATGCACAACCAACAGTGTTTTATCATTGGCACAGGACACTATATATATGCATAGTAATTGGAAATGGTTAAACATATGAATTTAATGGACCTGAAGAAATAATTGCAGGGAGTAATATTCAGATTAGCCCCCTTCTCTGCTCACATGGTTTTGAGGTGGATTGAAATTCCCTTTGACTTTTTATTCTGAATTCTATTTTCCCTTTTAAATACATTTTTATTGCTCTGATTCTTAATCCTAGCATTATATTTCCACTGCTGTATAAAATAATAAAAATAATTTCTTTGCTAAAAAAGCCTATTAGCAGTTTTTCATAGATCAAGCACCTCAGATGAAGGTTTTAAAGCATTTTGTAATTTGATATAAATAATGATTTGGTGTATGCCAAGATTTTGCACAAACTGACCTTTTCTCACTACTACATTCAAAGGCTCTGGTGTTTTTCCTTCTTATTGCCCATCATATTGTAGATGGGAAGTCTTCTCCAGCTAAGGCTAAAGTCTCTCCAGGTATATCTACTGTCTCTGGGACATGTTACTCTGTCGCTGGGATTGAAGACAGAATTGTCCAGATTAAATAATATATTGTAAAAATGCATAAATTTACAGTTAAGGAAATAGGGCCAAACCAGCAATTTTTAAGCTTCCAGGTTAAGGAGCTTTAGTTGTTGGAAGGTAAAGTTACTGCCTTACCTGATTTACTTGTCAAATCTGTACTTAACTTTCACAGATTCAGAATAACTGACTGCTTGTGCTTGTTCAAATGTGCTACTTCCAGTCTAAGGCAGAAGTTACTGACACGTGTATGCACATCTAACTGCTGTGATGCTACAGACTTCACACCAAGTGAGTTCACTCCCTGCCTGCACTGAGGGGTGGGCACAGGGGTACACGTGCCCTCATATCACCAGCGTGCGGCTTGAACATTCTGCTTTCGGGCTTTTCTCTAAGACCGAGTCCTGCTCTTAACAGCAGTAAGGATCCCTGGCCCATCCTTATCTCCAGGGCCCATCGATGTGATTTCAGTGTTTTACTGCCAAGCAAATCAAAGAAGAAAAGCATAGGAGCAGTGCCCCATTTTGATGCTGAGGCAGGAGGATGTTTAGGCAAATGCTGTTCTCTGCCCAGCTCAGTCCACAGAGCGGGACACGCTGTAGAGATGCTCAGGGCATCAGAGGTTCCCATCAGCTTTGCACTGAAGGGAAACCAGCACTCCTTGCCAGGCTGTTCCTCTCCAGAGATCCACCTCTTCTCTGGTATGAGATGAAGATGTTGGAGACTCCCAGTTCTCATGACATCTGCTTACTGACCAAGGCCCGCATCTCAGCAGCTTTAACACACTTGGGTCATGTTTTCATGTTTTTTCTTTTTCTCCCAAAGCAATGAGAGTAAGAACCTTTTGGCTGTTTGCCAGGGAAATACTGTGGCTCAGGTGCCATCAAAGGTCTCTGGGTACCAGGATTCTACACACTTCCTTATTATATTACTATTTTTGACTGCAGCACTCTGTGATCCACTGAAGGAAGTTTTAGTCTTAGGAAGTGCAGGATTCATGTAATTTTCTTTAGAAACACAGGTGAGTTCACAGCTGTAATGGGTGCAGTGTTGGAGAGAGGTGCTGCTCTCTGCCTCACTGTGACAGTTCCAAGTGCAGAACAAACCACCGGGTGCTGAAGTGCTCATCACCCTCTTTGTGTCTGTCTATTCTTTTACTAATTGAATGTGGGCAGCTCCCTAATGCGGGACACAACTTCATAAGACTGCCTAATCTGATGTGTTCTCTAGGGATTGTTTTATTTTGTGTTTACCTTTGGTAGTGCAGAGCATCATCTCACTCCTAATACCGTGCAGTCAGTCCTCAAAGCCCATACACCACTGCAGAGGCAGCAGCAACCCTGAAATGACCTGGCTCTCCTGTGCCATGAAACTTTTGGCTTTTGCCTTTTCATTGTAGGTGCATAGAGTTGTTTTGGCCCTAGGAATTCATCAGTTCAGAACCTGCATTACTTTATTCTGCCAGGGTCGAGCCTTTCTCTCTGCAGGTAGATTATGGAAAGACCCCACTCCCAAGATGACTTCTGAAGTCATTCTGAGGGCTTTTGGCAGATATGCCAGTTTGGGACTTGAAATGATATTGGATTAATTTTGCTTTTTAATGAATAAGCGCACCATTATTTTAATAATGGCACTTCAGGCATCCAAGTAGTCATTATTCCTGACAGTCTACAGGTGAGCATATCCGACCCAGAATATGCTACTAAAATCATGTTCTGTAAGATTTCAGAGCAAGAAAACACGACTGAGGTTTGGGGTTTTTTTTTCCCTCACAGAATATTATTTTCTATTACAGACAGGGTTTTTTAAGTACAGAATTTTAGATTTTAGAAGTAATCTTTTGTCTCTTGGCTTAGGGGAGAGATTTATGAGAAGGGGTAAGAAATCCTTTTTTTCCTTCCTAGATTTATTAAGATACACCTTGATTTCAAGCCTTAGAAAGACTATCACCAGTCTCAGCTGCTGCCTCTGCAGCAAGTGGGCATAAATTTAAGCATTAGCCTCAGCTAAGGGAAGTGAGTGCTGTTATTTGAAGGATGTAAGAACTTCCCTTTCCATTCACAGCAAAGCTGCTTGAGAGCAACAGTTCCCCCTGGACTGTGCAGCACCATTTGTTGCCCACAGCAGCGTGTAGGGGAAAGCTTGGCTCTCAGTGGTCTCTAAACGCTAACAAACCTCACAGGTATCCCACAGCGGGGATCCTTCTGCTTGTGCTCCACACTTGAGACTTCATTTTGTCAGCCAAAGTTCTCTGCTGGGTATAAACTCTGGCAGGGAAAGACGGGATCATTCATTGGAGCCAGGAAACGACCTTTAGTTTTGACACAAGTCTAAGTGCATGAGACACAGGAGGGACAGATGATACCATTGGTACCTTTGGTGCTCCCAGTACTAATTTAGTTTTCAGAGTAAAATTAGATCAAGGTGATAAAAAGAAATATCTTTGATCCTCATCAGTCTAGGCAGTATAATATACAGATGGTAGATGGAACAAACACAGTCTTGACTTTACAAAAGGCATCTTCTGGCTGAGTTACTCAAAGGCTGCATTAGCTAAAATAAAAAATATTCTCTAGGAAAACAAAATGAGGAATTTAGAGGTCAGTAAAGTATTTGATACAGTGCTGCACAGAAAATAATTAAACTGGAGAAGATGGGGAAATTTTATTTGTGAGGTTAGTGAGGCATGGGGGCAGGGAGATCAGCTCTGGGGGCTGCTGAAAAGGGAAGGTTTGAGCTGGAGGGAAGCTCATCGTGAAGTCAACAAGGATTGGTCCTGACATTGTTTTCATTTAGTATTTTCATTAATGATTTGGAAGCACATTAAGGAAATCTGCTCATAACTCAAAGAGGCACTGCTGAAAGAGAGCGGGACTGTGGTAACTTACAAGAACTGAGTTACCATATGAATGCAGCAGGAGAAAAGGGCTACAGAAATACAAAGTGCAAGTCTAAGCTGGTAGAGGCTACCAGCAATCATTATTACTGAGGGATAAGTGTTTAGTGCTTATAGATGATAAAGGCAGACGGAGTATTCTGGATATGCATATATTCTGGATATACATGTCTGTCACAGCAAGGTTAGTATCTGTCAAGGTGCAGCAGCCACAGAAAGCCATAAATTTAATAATTTCATAAATCATAGTGATTCTAAGATCAATCTCATTTTCTTCAGCGGAGGTTTTGCAAAGCATTAATACTGTTATGCACGGCCCTGGTAAGATACCAGTGAGAAACCTGGGACACTAGTCATTCATTTTTCAGAAGAGATTAATTCAGATTAGTATAGATTTAGAGAATAGTCACTCCCCAAGGGAGTAGAGATATCTGATGGGTGTACAGAGGCTAAAAAATATGGGCTTCTTGAATTTGGCAGTCTGGAGGTAGAGAGGGGATTGGACTTCTTACTTAAAATAAACAGCAAATAGGGTAAACAGCTCTAGGAGACCTAACATAAGAATGGGGTTATCAAAAGATTAAATGGCTATAAAACAGCTATGAGCAAATTGAGAAATAACTATTAAATACAAAGTTCTGTGCAATGAAATGATGGTGGTGAGAGCAGGACTATTTAAAACATAATTTAAAATGTTGGCCCAGGAATCTGTAGGATGTATTAGTAACGCATTTCTTTCCTTTTAACTTTAACCTTGGCATTCTGTAAAAACACTTTTTGTATTTACTTAATATATACATCTTTATTATATAAGAAAATAGATTATCTTTGGTCAAGTAGTATGACACTCTTCTTGGGATTGCAGCAGCCTTCAATGGTCAAAAAGTGCAAGTAAAGGGTAAATGCTGTAGCCTCAGACTATATCATGTTTCCTTGGAGTGACATGTGCATTGCCCAGCCACATACCTAGAAATGCAAGAGGATGGAGCAATATCAGTCACTCTGGTGATGGAACAAGAAGAGCCTGGTGGGCAGCTTCTAACTTTCCAAAACACTGAACACTAGACCTTAAACCCCAAACATGTGAGCTTTCCTATTTCAAGCATTCATTATTTTGTCACACTGTTTCACAGCAATGCAGTTTCTTGGGCTCTCAGATTTTTGGTCCATGCTTCAACAAAGCAGCTTCTCAAGAGAGCTGCTTGTAAAATGTGGCATTGCTCCTAATTAGGACATGTTCTTTCTCGGTCACAATATCAAAATGGACTTAACTACTACTTCTCAGTAAAATGCCAGCCTGAGCTAGATGTTTGCCATGGAACATTACAGCCTAAGCAGTTTTAAGTATTGCAACAATAAAATTAAGACAGTATCTCGCAGTACGAAGGGAGTTGCTCATTCATAAATATTGGAATTACTTAATTTTACACTGATTAAGACTAATTTTGTTATATCTTTCAGAAGCATTGCTATCATATCTTTTAAATGCATTATGACTAATTTCATTATATGGTAAATATACACAACTTTGTTTATATTGTCACAGACGCACACTATATTTTGAACCTAGAATTTCAGTCACTAACTCAACACATTCGATTGCTTAAACTTATTACCAAATAAATAACAACCATACAGCAACTCACCAGCCCAAAACTTGCTCACAGACCATGGAACTAAGAAGATCAACCTGGAAAACAAATAAAAACAGTTCACCTGAGTGAACTTTCAGGAAAATGGTTAACAGAGATTAGAAAAACCTCTTTACAGGAAAGTATTTTAAGTAATTTTAAGCATATACTTAAATTGAGGCTTCTGTTACTTTTGAAGCCATTTAGTTCAGTTTTTAAACTATGCCAGAAAGGAATGAGGGGATAAATTTGAGGCAACTGTTAATTGCATCTAATAGCTCAACAAGAAGAACTGGTTGAGCTTCATTTGCCGATTTTTTTTTTAAATCATTACTTACTTTGTTGTTTAGCATAACAGCACTTTATAGTTCCAGATAAGATCAGAGATACACTGCATTTTGTGTTAAGAAACACAATTCCCATCCTCAGACTGCAGAGCAAAGGAAATAATGCACATCAAATCCTGGCCCTGTTAAGTCAATGGGAAAATATACCCCCTATTATTCTTTTTAAGTTTCAAAACAGAATGACACATTTTTATTTCCCCTGAAAGAGATTTAAATTCTGTTTTCTTTTTGATCAAGCTATATTTGATTTGCAGATAGAAGGAGGAATGACTAATTTTCAGGCACTATATAAAACTACAGACACATTAAATAGAGCAAAACTGAAAATGTAAAGTGAAGAAGTCTGTAAACTGTGAGTGACTGTGAAGCACTCTCACATGGCTGGTGAATGAGTTGTGGATGTAAGTGCATGTCTGCTAAGTGATGTGTGCTTGCCATGTGCTTGATATAATTGCTTTAGAGTTCCTCTGAGTGGGTGAGAGTCCATCAGATGGTTTTCTGCTTCTGGAAAGTGGAACGTTGATGAAAAAAAAAGCACGAAAAAGTGGGTAAGTCTAGGGTGGTATTTCCATAGATACATGCTGCTAGACCTAGCAATTTGCTTGTCATACATGTGTAGCGGTGAGCTTGCCTGCATGCCTGCCTGCCTTTGTGTCTTGGACTGAAAGGTGGTGATGTAAGTGTGGTTTACCCCTGCCTGGAAAGGAGGAAAGTTCCTGGGTGAAGGATGAAACAGAGGTCACTGGGTGCAGGGTCTTTATCTGCACGGGAGCCTCCAGTGTTCCAGGTGCTCAAGTCTGAACCTGTTTGCAGGTGTGCCCATGTATTTTACCCATGAACTGTGCTTGAGATGGGCCTGTCAAAAATCCATGTACTTGTATGGAAGACGGTCTTCTAGATGTTACTTTTAGGTGCACTTGCACCCAAGATAGATGATTATTCCTTTTTACAGGAGCTTATATACACCATCTTCTCATGATTTAAAAACAAAATCGCAGTGGTTGCCTTCAGCAGCATTGAAACCAGTTTTATTAATCTTATTAATTCTGTATAATAATACTTTATTCTACAAGCAACTTCACAGCTTCAGAAGAGTGAGCTACGCTCTGTGTAGTATAAAAGCAGTGCACAAGTGCAAGTGTTCTTACAGTTCAGCAGTAGAACAAGTAGCAAATCTGCATGTAAAATGGTTTCCATTAAGCCCGTGTGCAGACCGATGATTTGGTTAATTCTAACTAAGTGGCTGCGTTGCCACAGCTCCACAGATCCCAGCAGACCAAACATGAAACCTGCATTACACTGTGATTTATTGCCCTACTTACTCTAGAATGTCAGAAAGAATATTTGCAGAGAAAGCTCGCTAAGACTCATTAAAAATATGTACTTTAGTTTTAGGAAAGCTAAGCTGACATCCAGGGTATGGAAAGCCCTGTGTCCAGAGAGACAGAGGAGACTCCAGAGTGCAGGAGGCTTTAACAGGTTTGTCTGCAGCCAAGCCAGGCTCTTCAGGACATTTTCTCTTGACCCTTGGGTCTTTTCCTTGGAGGAGATGTGGATTAGCTCCTTGCTACCTCACAGCTAGGTAATTCTTTTAATGCTCTGAAAGGCAGGGTATTTAGACCCTGAACTTTGCGCTGTACACATGTAGGAGAATTTCAAGCTGGGACTTGCCAAATCAACGCACCTGGATGGATGGGAAAAAAGGGGAGATCTAGCAGGGGAGGTCAGACCAAGCCACAGTTGTGCCTCAGAACCAGAGAGTGAAATGGCAAGTGGCCATCAGAGTTGTGCTGTGAGAAAGGGAAAAGTGAGAAATATGCAAGTTAAAATGAGTAGAAATGCAATATCCTTTAAAGTGCTTATTTAATAACTGAACAGGAACAGAAAAATAATAAGCAACTGTGTTAATTGATTACTTAATTATGTTAGACCAACCCACAACCTAAATATTCCTCCACAAATTTATTTTTTAATTTTACACAAATACCCAGGTGCTGATATTCTCTTGGGTATTGGATACAATATTAAGCAGTTTTGTATCACACAGGGCCTGACTGAGGACACAGGGCAGATGGGAGCTGGCGAGGGAGTAGAGGTCAGAATGGCAAGTCCCCAGTGTCTGTTTCACTGAAATAGTCCAGGTTTACGACTGACCATAAGATGGGAACAGATTCTTTTTCCATGGTTCTACTAACCCTTCAGCTTGGATCAAGAGGGTTCTTTTGAAGCACATCTTTCAGCTGTAAAGTACTGAGTCAGCCCCAGAATTTTATACAGGGCCAGTACCTGGTGCTTGGCAGCAGATATTGTGCTGTATCACTCAGCTGCTGGTGGGCTCCATCCCTTGCTCATGCCTGGGATCCCAGCCCTTGCCCATCCCAGCCTGTCTGTCAGAGACTGTGCTCTGTAAACCTAGTAAGATCCATCCTGAGGAATAACAAATTTTCCTGGTTTTTAGCCCAAATTCTCCATACTGTAAGCATCTTCCAGACTCCTGCTGCTCCACTGATTAGGAACACTCTGCCACCATTTCAGGAGGCTGCTTCCTTAATTTTGAAACCTAGTGCAGAACGTGTAGAAAATTAAGTCAATACCTCTGTTTCTTCCCATTTTTAAATGAGTGAAAATAGAAGTCTGGAATGATTCTAGAGAAAACCACTAGTAACTGCCATGAGTCCGTGACCACCCAGTAGTGGAAAGGGGGGAGGGTGAGTGTGGGGAGGCTGTTTTAAATCTGGAACTGATTGCACTCATTTTAGCACTTCCCTGCATGTTTGTTTCTATTTGTAATTTTTAATTTCAATTTTTATTTTTAGCAGTGTGTATTTTAATAATTTAACTCCACATATTGATTTATTTTCCAATTTTGCAAGTTATAGTAGTCATTAAAACTGCATCTATTAAGAGCACGAGAATTTTAAATAAAATCATTACCTACCAAACACAAAAAATAACAATTATGTAAGCACTGAAAGCTTGGGGTTCTGGATATAGGTGTGATTTTTTTTATTGGAGGATTAGGTTCCTGAAAGTTTGTGGAGAATTTCAAGTTTCTGGGTGGGCTGTAGCAGATTAATGGCTTTATCTGCAAGCTGCTGCATTTGGCCAATACATTCAGTGCACTCAGTCAGTTCCTGTCCTTTTATAGAGGTTCCCCTACTTTATGCCATATTTTTTCACTTTTTACTTCTGTCCAGGATTGTTTCATCATTCATGCCTGGCACTACTGCAGTCTTTCTCAGCAAACAGAACTACCAAGTGAAGCACAAACAAAAGCTGAAAAAACAGAGGTCCCAAATGTATAATCTCATAGATTATTCCGTGATTAATTGTCCCACATTTATCAAATGCCACATCCAAATAAGGTCAAACATGTAACTGTAATCTTCCTCAAGACAGGCAACCACCCTTTTGCACAAGCCTTGGTTTCTATCATGGAAAGTTTAAACAGACTTCCAATACAAATGATAAAAAAAAGAAGTAATGTTGATACATTCTGAGCTATATACTCAACATGTCAAGGAGATCATTAGTGACTGACACCAATGATGTGTCACAGGCAACAAGATGTCTCTTTTGCGCCTGTCCTTTACTGACATTCCTGTCACATCCAATTCACCAACCTTGTGCAGTGATCCTCTCACACTCTGGATCAAAAAATTTCCATGTTATTGTTAGTGGGTTTTGCATACAACCATCTTGTTCTATTTTTCACACAGTCTTGTTTGTATTTTAATCACTTGAATGAGAAAAGGTTATTCATAGCAAAAATTAGCATTGACATATATATATATCTATCAATATATACCTGTACCTGTACCTGATTGAATATCATCTTTTAAACAGGTTATAAGCCACAAGTCCCAGAGAGACCCACAAATTCACTTAATTTCCCCAATTTCACATATAAGTCTCAACATTAGCTATAAATGTGTAAACCCACGTGGAGGTAGTTCCTATTTACTACATAGCTGAGGAGGCACACGGCTCTTTTTTTCTTTCACCATATGGCTGAAGTAACTCACACACAAGCAATTTGTTCTGATTCAGCTGTTTCAGCAGGAAGGATTTGCAGAAGCAGGATTGGGAAATACACAGGATTCTCTTTCACTTCCGTGACAGGAGTTATATTTTTAATTAGCCCCTGTTAGTCTTCCGAGGGCAGTTTGTAAAAGTTTAATTCTGTGTCTCAAGTTTGAGTCCATTTGATAAGGCCATTTTTGCAGTGTATTTAGGGACTAGTTATGAAAACCTTTTCTGGTTTTTAGAAAAGTCAGTTCCTTGGCAAATTCTGTGGAAGAAAAGTAAGAGTTTTGCAGATTCTATTCTCCCAGTAGACTCAACTTACATGAAATTAATTGAAGATACAGAGAAGAGGCGGTAGTGGTCAATAAGGTACTTGTCTAAAATCTGAAGAGAACCAGCTGTTGGGAAGATCTTATACAGTATGAGCATATCATTTTAAATACCTGAAAACCCCAGTTTTGTACACTGGGAAGTAATGACAAAAAATAGGTCAATGAACAATGGACACGAAAAACCTGCAGGGTTAATATATTCCCTGTCACTTGCTTACACACTATTATCATTAAAATCAAAACAATCAAATTTACTTAAATCTGACAAGTAAAAAGAAAAAACTGAAAAGGTCCATTTGAAATAAATCTTATTTGATGAAAAAACAGCATTACATGCATTGACTAAAAACTATAAGCAATATAAGAAACATAGAAAAAGTGTAGAACATAAACCAGCCTTATTAATTTGCAGTGATGCCCTGAGAATTTAAAATAATATCTGCTGAATGGATATAGTGTTGCACATGTTTAGGAAGGGGGAACACAACATCTAAAAGAGTTGCAAAACATTTTGAGTCTGTAATTTATGTAGGATCATATGGGGGATATATTTGGTGATGCCTTAAAAATTCGTCTCTAACACAGCATTCTGTCAGAAGTGCTATGCTTGAGAGCCGGTGAGAGAGCGTCCCTTAAACGTCATTGGCCCCTGAGCTTTCAGTTTAATATTTAAGCTGTTTCTAATTGTGTTCAGTCGAAACTTGGCATCCAGTTTATGAGCTTGGATGTAATTTTCATTTCAGTAAAAAAGTAAAAGGGGAGAAAAGAGGCAAAACTTAAATCTGTTCTTTTCCTAGAGTGCTTAAGTGGTAAATGAGGTAAAAGTTTCAATCTCTTTTCCCAAATTTGTCCAAGAGTGATTTCTTACCCAAAACATACTGCAATGTTGTTCAGTGTAACACAGTACAAACACATGGATACATAGCCAAGAACTAGTCAAAACACTCAACTCTGAACCTTCTGCAACACTCTTCAAGAAAACCAAATTAGGATCTTTTTCATGGGGGGAAATGTGTGTGTTAATGACTAGAAAAGGAGCTCTGCACACATTGCAGGAAATTGCATTAGCTTTCATCAGCACCAGAAAACTAAAGTGAAAAGTCAGTCTCAGAAACAAACCCTGATGTGGGCTTTAAAAGAGCTTCTGAATTGTTCTCAGTGGATATGTCCCATCCTGCATTTCACACATCCCTGACCCCCACAGGCTCTGCTGCCTTTCCTCACCCTCTCCTCAGCAAAGGCTGCAAGACACATTTCAGCCTATAGGGCTTTGGGGGAATAAAATGCCTCTACCCACCCCCAAAGTGACAGCAGGATTACAGGGAAAAAAACATGGCGGAAAATTCAGATTTATGATTGTTACAGCTGTAGTCGACCCCACAGAGCTGGTGACTAGAGGAGAGAAGTGCTCCCTCCTTCCCTCTCCAAAGGCTGTAATGGTCGTCGGAAACACAAATTCTGCCATCTACAGACCATCCTTCACTTAGGAAGAGCTGAGGCTTGAAAGGCCCCCATTGAAGGAACAGCCATCCAGCTTATCTCGAAGCCAAAGTGTGGGGCTATGCAGAGCTCAGCAGAAAAAGAGCCTTCATTATCCTGTAAGGCAGTAAAACTGGCATCTTTGGCTTCCAGGAGTTTGCTTAGACCTCATGGTTCTTCCCTAGGCTTCTATAGGAGATCCCAGAAGAGCAAATGAAAAGATAGTCTGAACATCAAATGTGTGGGGCTGAGGAGGCACAGCCTGTAACTGGGGAGTGTGGTCTGGGGGTTGCAAAGGGAGGGGGGCAGAGCACAGGCATTTCCCCACTAGACGTCTGTGCTGATTTTGCTGATTGCAGGAATAGTGGCCTTCGGGGCATTTAATAAAAAATGATTAAGGAAGAGACAGGACTGTGGCTTTATTACTCATCCATTAACCGTCTGCACATGAGATCAGACATCCCTCCCCCTGAAGCAATCCAGCAATGGACTACAGTCTTTGCATGGGTGCTCTGCTCTTTGTGTTGTCCAAGAGAATTGTACTTTAAAGATACAGCATGACTTTTAACAATTTTTTGGGTTTATTACAGTTTCTTTGGGTTTTGGTGCAAACTGCTGTATTCTAACAGAATTCTGTATTATGTCCATTTTAATGCTTATGTAAGTTAGCATGAGTATGGAAATCACAGGAAATACCAGCTTGGTGTATAATGCCTGCTCCTTCCTCGGCTGTTGATAAACTCCAAGACAAGACATTCTGAGTACTTTACTATGAACTTACGAAGTGTCTCACTGAAATGCACAGTCTACAGTAGTAGCTGTGAGAGCCAATTTAGCTCTGGCCTGAGCACGTAGAACACATCCACTGAGATGAATGGAAGCTGATCTGTCCTTGGCCAAGGATAACGCAATGTAATGTAAATTTTTTAAAAAATTTAAACTTGACTGGCAAGTTGATTTATGCCAATTTCTGACAAACTTGCTCTAGCTTTTGGTATAATTTAAGTAGGCAGACACATGCTGGAGGTTTTTAAGAGCTTGCCTGGTGCTCCCCATGGGAACTTTCAAAGCCCCAGGTGGTGGTGGGGCACTTGACTCCTGTCGACTCAAACTCTACTAAGTTCCCGTATTTGCCAGCTGTAAGTTTAAAGTTCTCCCCTCTGATTTCCCAGAGGCAAGAACAACCAACTATTCCCAGTGAATTTAGTTGGGAGCTACAGAGAACCATGAAAATCAGTCCAGATAGTCAGATGCCTCAATGAGAACTCAGAAATACATTTGCCAATTAGGATTTGCCTTTCAGGGGTGTTCACCTGATAACTTTCTCTCTCCTGGAGCACATTGATAGTCACAGAGAGGAGGAAGTTAATAAAACCCCCCATTTTCTTGTGGAAATGTGGTTTATAAGCAATATTTTAAAATCAGCTTACCTAAACACTGTAATTAATGATAATTGTTGTCATAGGCTGTACATGATCATATTGACTGTTTCATGATAGAAGAAAAACTGCTCAACAGATGACAAGTTGTGTTTGGCAAAGGAGGAAAGGAGAGAGGGAAAAGAGACCGTTAAAGACCGACAAGCTCCCGATGAAAATGCTACACATCACCACAAAATCACTTGCAGGTGTACACAAGTCTTGCTGCTCCTTCTAGCCCAGTTTTTGCATGCAAGGTCATCCTCCTGGTGCTACCTTAGAAACTGGCCTTATTCTATAGAGGACATTGAATGATAACACTGCGAGTCAGCTGACTGCTGTGTCACAGAGCTGCTGCTTTCTACATTATCGCAACTGCCAGAGCTCTTACTGCTGCAGTTTTCTAGTCGCAGTGCGGCAAAGCAGACGCATAGAACCAGGCACAAAGCAGCATAGATTTTTTTTTATTCTTATCTTTTTCATACGAGGGGAATATTCCTGGTGTTAGCGTAGGAACAGACACAGCTTGGATGTGTTGGCTTCAGCCTGGCAGCATTTTCAGCTGAGCAGGGACTGCTCGGAGCTCTGTACCCAAATTGCCTCTGAGGAAGAACGCCTGATTTCCCACTTTGCGTACTAAAAGGGTTTTTTTCTTTATGCTACAGTGATGTACCTGCAGCAATCGGACAAAGGAGATGGTACTTGTCACTGTCTGTCCGACTGGGGCCTTTTGCAGGTACTCCACGGCCGAAGCTGTGCCAGCATCCCAGGGTCAGATAGATCGGTAATACAGATTGCCGCAGTTTCTTACATCACTTAGAGCAAAGCTCAAACAAGAAACCAGACTCTCTGACCTAAATCAGTCCCAGTCCTTCTGGATACAGGGCAGCAGTCGACTAGCAATGACACAACCAGCCATCAAGTGGAGAGTCTCTGGGATTGCAATCTGTATCAGTTGGAGTCTGAGAGAACGAAACCCTTTCGGGTATCCAGTCGCTTCTCCTTCTATTACTACAAATACTACAACTACAACAACTACTACTACTGCTTCTGTTTTTCTTGCCTGTAAGAAGCTGTTAATTGCGGTTGGTCTCTGACTGTACATTTGCGTGGATTAGTCTGTCTATAACGCAGTCCTTATCTGCTCCTGCTGGAAATCGGGGCACGAAGTCAGCCTGCTTTAACAGTTGCTTCTTTCTGCGTGATGCTATGCAACTAGAATGGGTTACACTGGCAACAAAGGAACAAGCACAAAGCACCACTTTCTTTGCTGGACTGTTACAGGAACATAGCTCTTCTTCGATATGACACCCTGGTCTCTTCTCTTTGCTGGCTTTTTATTTTTTTTTAAATTTAATTCATCTAACCGAAGAGCCTAACAGACACCATCGTGAATGTGGCTTTTAATGATTTGGAAAAGACAGCCTGTGGAGACTGCGATTCGAGACAGCAACACATTTAGGTTATTGCCAATTTTAAATACTTGGTTTGTGAAGCACAGCCCTAAGGGACGAGCTCAGTAACTGAGAAAGAGATTGTAGATAAAGAAATAAAAATGACAAGCGTAATGGAGGCTCTGCAAAAGAGACTGTCAGAGAATCAGTTCATGGATGGCAATTTCACCAGTCTGAATCTGAATAATTCATAGATTGAAATTACCCTGCTTTCACCTTTCCATTTAAACCGGCATGATCTGAATCTCTAATAAATTTTCAAGATAAAGTAAAATGCCAATTTAAATCTGAAGAGCTTTTAAAACCAGATGCTACACCCTGAATCTTTCGATACCTTTCACAATTATCCTGTGAGAACCGCACTTCATCACGAAGCACCATTACCAGTGAAAATTACTGTGATTACAATAGCAACAATAGAATACCATCAAATGATCTCTAATCTACCTAATTTACCAAGGCTGACTGTGTGCCCATTGTGTTTCACTACGTCTGGCACTGGATCAATATCACAGTGGAACAAAAATGCCTTAGTGTGTGCTTCCTTTTGGTACCTTTAACTTTGACAGCACAGGAAAAAAATCTACCTACTGTTTAATGTTTTTACAGCCAATCTACATGCCTGCTGTAGGATCTGATTGATTCTCTACGATTTTCTTTAGTTCTCGAGTATCAGATGTCTTTGTGTCACTAATTAGTTTATAATGTATACTCATGCACAAAGACTGCAGCAAGCGAGTGCCAGCACAGGGACCCTGCACTGCTGCTGCAGTTGCAGTGCTCTCACTGGGGAAGCCAAAATGAGTTCGGTGCCTTGTGTGAATAATTTCTCCTGTCTGAGTTAGAAATGCTTTGTAGCATCACAGGTCTTGGTTGTACTATGTGAAAAATATATGCAAAAGCCACGGTCAAGAAAAATGATCGCATGCAATACTAACAAGATTTTCCCCCCTGTTCAGCAATTAGCATGTGGTTGTGAGAGACAGGCTGCGACTCCTTCTCTGTGTGTGTGTGTGTGTGTGTGTGTAGGTACGCATGCACATACATAAATGTAAAGCCACTGTGCTCTGTGAATGAATATGTGCTGATCTCTGAAAGTAACAACTTTCTCTGACAAGCCAGGCGCTGTGTTTTGCCGCAATCTGCTCAGTTGCAACAAATCCCTCTTTTGGAGGTGTAAATTTCCTATAGGATGATGCGTGACTTCTGGAACAGTAAGTACCCTTTATGCAATATGTTGGTGCTTATAGCTATGGTGCAGAATAGTATTTTAAGCGTAGTGTGAGTCCTTGTAGCATAACTAGAATGTGAAGAAGTGAGAAACATGTACAGAAGGTTAGAAACAGGCATTCTTCATGGAGGCAACTGTATCTGCTGTTTGTATGTGTGAGAGTTACATACTTCAGGCTTGTTTTTCATTTTATAATCAGATTTACTCTGCCTTCAGGGAATATTTTCTAAGGGAGGAAGGTAAGCAGTATTTCTGCTTATTTCTATGACTGTGTTGTTTTTCTGTTGAGGGAAATGCATGTTTACAGCACATAGTTATATAATACAGCATGATCTCATGACATCTAATTAAATGCTTCAATATTTGTTCACATTAAAACCGGGCAAGAAAGCACACTTAAAATATGGATTTTTATTGAAAATACACTTCTAGAAATGCTATGCAAAAAACAATTTACAGATCGTGTTTGCATTCATATTTTGCTCTTTACCGTTGTTAAATAAGTGCCTATTCTACTGAAATACTAATGGTCTTGAAACCTTTGGATTTATGCATTTTTTTTTCTCAAAACACAATTTACTGTACTTCTAAATTTTCTGTATATTAATGGAGACTGTTCTCTAGAGGTAGAAGAGGCAAAAGGTTTTACAGCTTGAGCTGTTATAACAAAGGAATATGGAAGGGCACAAAATATGACTATACAAAAGTCTCAAATTTTAAATGATTCAGTAATGTGATTAAGCAAACTGATGTTCTTAGACAACACACTCTCAAGTTACTACACTATCTGGAAATAATTACTCCATTCAGTGCTATATTTATATTCTTCATTTTCACATAGTATTCGAAACTTAAGAAAGAAAGATCTGAGAGCAAATACTGAAACTTTGGTAAAAGTGTAAAACCCACATTATGTTACTGTGGTATTGAAGTCAAGAGATTTAGACTGAACATTGCTGAAGAGAACTAGGCATTGTGGTTTGACTATTTTATGAAGAGCATTTTATGTTTTCATATACAGAAATATAACATATACTGCTTTAACTACTATACTGCAAGGACCATGCAAACAGGGATGTGAATGTTTTCCGAATTACTATAGAAGTACCTGGCAGCATTTACAGTAGCATTATTACTGTCACAGTATTCCCGTATCATATGCTGCATTGAAATCATGGTCTGTTAACCAGTTTCATTTCACGGAGTTTTTACAATCCTAGTTTTTTCATCAGTCCTATCTGCTGCGACAGCCTGTGGAAGGCAGCTGGCCATGGGTGCAAGGTGTCCTCACCAACAAGTGCAGAGCAGAGCTAAAGGAGAGCTTACAAGCTATCGGTGGGCTTCGTGTAAGGGCCCAATCCAAATCCTTCTGTGGAACCATAGTTTAAACTTGCCACTGGCTTTCTCCCACTGCTCCATACTGGCCTCACATTCCCAAGCATGCACTGCTGGTCAGGCCTAATGCCGTTTGCTGGAGCGAGCCCCTGCAGTAGCTGCCAGAGGCTGTTAGCACACTCAGATGGCAAGAGTATCTCTGAGAGTCTGCTAAAAGTACCCTGGAAAAGTTTGGAAACCTTGGGAAGTGAACTCTGCCTTTTGGGGCGGTCTGTGCTCCAAAGGCAGCAGGATTGCAGTCTGTCAGCAGGATACGCTGCACATGCAAACGGGAAAAAAGCCTTTAAACCTTTTCAGGCATAGGATTGTGAAGAGACTGCTAGCAATATTACCTCATAGAAAGTATTAAAATGTAGCCAAGTCATATGATCCATGTATTTTCTGATACAGCTACATCCAAACAGGTAGCTATGGATGAAGTGTTTAGGATGTATAATTGTATGTATCAAAATAAATGGTAGACTGCAACATGAAACTTCTAACATAAGGCCACTAATTTCAGCAATAGGAATTCAACAGTTAATATACATCATATCAAAAGACATATTAGGCCAGTTTTATGCCTTTTTTCCACTGTTTTACACTTGTCTATAAATCAATCTGCATTGGCAAAGGAAGGACAAAACCCTTATTTACATGAGTTCCCAACTAAACACAGATATCCACTTCAGTAAAATTACCCCCATGCATTTGGTGGACCCTTACCTGTGTCTAGACAGCAACCATGACGCAGCCACACACACTAAAAACATACTGGAGCCCATTCTATTACCAAAGAATTTAATAGCAAGTCTCCCTGTGACATCAACATAAAAGATGGATCCATTATTTCTTTCCATTACATCCTTCTTGTGAAAGTTGCTGCTATTTTGTTGGGTTTTTTCTCCTTGATGACAAGAGTTGTGTACAGTTGACACAACGTTGAACAGAAGATCCTTTCTGTTCATCAGGACACAAGACCTGAGCTAAACATACACTGAAATCAACATCTCAGGATAGGTTTATTTGACTGCTGAAGGGACCTTCTTGTCTGTAGCTTTGTTGATTATATTTGCGCTCACTTGCTTGTCAATTCTGCTTGATCATCTGCTATAAAACTCACAAGTTCTGATCTGTAATGGTTGTATCTATTTGGACAAGAGCCCTGAGGATAGCAGGGTCTGTTGTGGGCTTCATTGTTTTGTTTTTTTTTTTCACTGTACTGTTGCTTTGAATTAATTGCAACTGCCTATGGAAATATGATCCCTTAAGAATGTAGAGAAATGCATTATTAATGATTATGTATGAAGAATTGCTAGATTCTCCTTCACTCTGGCTGCTATGAATTTCACACCATTATTCCCAAAGAAAAACATTAGGAAGAAAGCAAGACCAATGTAACTTGAAAGGAAAACAGCAGCATTTCCAAACCAATCATTTTTGACACGGAAATACCTGAGCAGCTCACTTCCTCTTTGATGCCATGTGATAACTCCAGGATGTGGTAGAGGTAAATAATTTTGCCATGTCAGTTTATATTATATGGACAGAATCAAAAAACACCTTTGGCTTTAAAAGTATTTGCGTTGCATTTCACAGTGTCAGTTCAGTTTCTTTATGGACTATAAATGTACACCTGCTTTATGCTTTTAGCTGTGTAACATAAGCAGAAGTTCTGAAAATCAAATGATTTCTGACTAACCAAAAGAGGGAAATGAAATCCTATATGGGAATTGCAGAAGAGGCAATGGGTTTCCCAGGTATTATGCCAACAGTGATTCTTGCTGTAAGCTTTCCAGGTCAGGTTAAACTTCTTATTGTTTTAGGACTTGTTCTAAAAAAATCTCCTAGCTAAAAATGAGAGGGAATTCAAAACAGGGCCAAAGTTGTGCCCAAAAACATGAGGTTTTTTTCCTTTTCTAATTACATTTGATATTATTTCTGCCACAGGTCTTGTCTCAAAGTTTACCAAGAAATTGTATCCAAAACAATATTTGCAATGATATACTTCATTTGTAGCATAGTGAAGCACACACCATTAATTAGCAGTTGTGGTAAGTGCTTAACTGGGAAACATTGTTGAAATGGAAAAAACCATAAATTGATAGATTGTGGTATTGGCACTGTACTGTTCACTTACATTTCACAGAGATAGTGCAGAAATGAATGTACAGCTAAATTATATGCAGTTACACTCCGTGGAATGCTCAATAGAAAAGCCTTTTATTGTACTCACCTGTTTATGTTCCTTCTGCCTGTGTTCATACAAAACCCATCTCAAGTGGCACAGCAGTCGCAGCAACTGGCAACCCCTCTGACCTGCAGGTAAGAAGTTTCACTGAGCTAGCAAATGGATGAGATCCCACATACTGTGCTCCTGGAGGCAATGTCCTGGTTGGTGGGGCCAGGGCAGAGGCAGGTGTGCAGAGGGGCATTAATGTGACAAACTTCTGAGTCCCATACAAAGCAAAAGTGGGAAAATGGCATTATTAAGTATTAAAGAGGAGTAGGAACATCTTTAATTTCTCCACTTTCTGAGAGGCAGCTCTTCTGCAAACTTGTCAAATTTATACCTAGCATGAATATCATGTGGTGAAACTCCAAGTCACACAGAAAATTTAAACTGTCAAGCTGACATTGTGGAAAAAGGTTCCGTAGCCCAAGAGACTACACCAATCTTTACTCATACACATATACACAATGCTACCACTACTGTTCAGATGCAGCTTTAAGGCCTTTTAATTTGCACGTAAAAGTGGCCACCTAAGCCATTGCACCCATAATGTCTGTAAAGTGTCCATTTATTTCAAATTTGACTTAAGCAGCTCCATCCCATTTAAACTGGGATAAACAAAATACCTTTTTTGTTAAAGGTATTTTTGCTTTGAGTGACATAGCATGCACTGTGTTAGGCATACAGGTAAGCATGAACTGTTGCAACTCCTGTTCTCAAAAGGTATGGTTTTCCTCAAAGCTTGTCTGTACCAAACTTACCATCTTTTCATGAGGAGCAGCCTGTCTTTGCAAGCTCATGGGCTTGATATGGTTATGAATTGCTTGCAGTTTGTGGTTTTCGTATTCTTTGTTTCATTATACTTAGAAGTTGGAGTGCGCCCTTTCCTCTGCCACAGGACCTGATGCTGGGTAAGTATGTAAAAAAACATTTTAAGGACATGTGCTTCATCTTCTGAATGCCCAGCAGTGTGTGTATGACTCGCTGAGCAATCAGAGCAGTATCTGGAGTCCATGGGAGTATGTGCAGGATGGATTTCATTGGGGAAAAAACAACAAAAAAAGTAATTTTCTGGTGCTTCTGATGGTTTGCCTCAATTTAGACACTATTTTTACCCCTAATTTCTGAGGCTTTGTTTTATTTTTGTAAATAAATACCTCCAAAAACACAATTCTTTCACCTTACAGGGCACTTCATGAAAATAATTTCTTTAACAAATGCGAGTCACATAAGAATCAGTAACAGCTGGGGGAAGGCCCGATGGAAAGTAGTGCTCTCATCATTAGTGCTGTGTGTGGTAAATTAGGAGCAGGCTCTTCAGGAAATGATGAAAAAAAGGCGGAATTGCTGCTCATTAAGAGTTTGTCTTGAGCACAGAGTTCATGCTCTTTAAGAACAATAAGAACATCCTCAGTACGTGTTTGATATATACATATATATATATATACACACGCATACATAACTTGGGGGAATTTAGATCACTAGCTTACACACAAAGTTATAAAATTGGCTACTCCAAAGAATTTTAAGTTTCAGTGGTAATTTGGGAATGTTGGGGGCAAAAAAAAAATATAGTTGCCAAGGGGTATCATAAATGTTTGAAAAAGACTGAAGACCAAACCACGGTATTTTTTTTTTTTATTTAAAATCTATTAAAATGCTGTCTTAATGTAGTAATGAAAAATTCCCAACCTCCTTTCTGTTCACATTTGGGGAGGTCCTTTCATCTTCCACAATAGCAGCAGCCTAGGGACTCTTGGCAGGTACATATTTCTACCCAGAGAGTTTATATTATTTGTAGATAAGTAGTCCACTTTCTTCCACAATTTCTGTGCCTCTGTAACAACACAGTAGAAAATATTTGCATTAATATATATTCAACCACAATACCTGTCAAGAAAAAACAATTTTATTGTGCAATGCACTGTATGAAGTGAAGACAAAAGGTCCATACTTTGGAGTTGATTTTTATCAGAAGGAAGAATAATCACTAAATATTTGAGAAAACAGTGTGCCATTTTCAGATAGAGAAGATAATTTTTAGAAAACATATAATAAAGCTATAAACTATAGCTGAAAGATTCATACTAAAAGGGTAACCCAGTTTTTGAAGAACCTTATTGAAAGCCTCTTACCTATTTTTATCAAAAATCAAATGCACTTGCAGTGATGAATTGATGATTACTTTTAAAAGAAAGTGTGACTCCCACTCCCTCCAAAGAATAACTGCTTTCAGGACCTGATTAGGTGTTAGAAATAACAGTAACAATAATAATACCCCTAACCAATCATTCTTGCAGCATTCATAAAATTGGATGTAGCAGAGAGTAATTTAATTTGTGTGTAAGTCTTGAAAAGCTTTTCATCTGCCGGCACCAGTTTTGTCAACTTCATGTGTCTTCTGCAAAGATTTAAGAACTTATCGGGCCTGGGTTGGAGTGACTTCTAGAAAGGAGGTAGCCAATATTCTGTATATTAAAGTGGTCACTTAAATACAATGTAAACAGATCTTTTCATGCTTATGAAAAGTAACAATCTACCATGGTAACACGGAAGTTTCTGTATTTTCATTTAAACAACCCACAGCAGATTGCTGATTTTCACTACCCCAGACAGAACAGTGACTTTTAAGAGACAGATTTGAAATAAGAAAATCTAGAAAATAAACTAATGTATCCTGGAATATCAGAAGTAGGGAAACTTGTTGGTTTAGACAGACAAGCAATTTACACCAGAAGTATTTGTGACTATTCCCATTATGTGCATTTGGTTTTCTAATTATTGTAACTATAAAATTAGGCTGGGTTTTTAGTTAGTTTTTTTGAAAAAGGTGGTCATTAACCTTCATCGGGGCTGTGAGTTATTTGAATTCCTTCACAACCCAGGTTTAGTCAATCTTGCTGTATCTGCAGGAGGAAATGATTTAAATTAGTAAGGTGAAGTTATATGAAGGGACAAGGTGGCTTTTGCACAATTGGGAATGCAATTTTCATTTATCACAGGTAAGCATAGAGTTATTTTAGAAGTGCCTGCCACCAAGTTTCTTAAAAGCATATTTACTCTTTCCCTGCCATCTTTTAAGATTTATCATCAATTGCAAAGTACTTTTATTTAATATTCTTCCCTACTCCAAAACAGGTTTATTCCGTTTTCTGATAATTAATAGACACCACCGACGGTATTGAAACTGTATTTAATAGCTTTCGAAATATTAAATTTTCCTGCTGTATCAGAACATAATCTGTTGAGAAAACTTACATCAAAAATCAGCACATCCAAATGCCAGAGACAGAAATTCAAACTAGTCCAACACAAAGATAAATCAGAAACCATGGGTCACTGCATCTATTTCATGATATTTCCAATGCTGATGACCACTAGAGCCTTTCTACTAATTTCATTCTTTGAAGTTCAGTTTGCTAGTTAAATCATGAATCCTTTCAGAGCTGGAAAACTACTTGAAGCAGAATTTTGGATCTTGCCTGTCCCCTTGCATCACAGCAGAGACATGAGTCTCAAGTAAAACCTGCAGATTATAAATTGAGGTTGACTGTAACTACAATAACAGAGGCTGCTAGCAGGGGGACATGGGGGCCGGGATTGAGACATGAGTCAGAACTTAGAAGGGACAGGTCTAAAATCTGGACTTCTTCATTGCATTTTAAGAATCAGCTTTGGTAGGATATGCTACCTAGTATAAACCAAATCATCTTTTGAATCCTTACCAATGATTTGGGTTTTGCTCATGACTTCTCCACCATCACAAAAGGTATAAAACTTAATGGAGAGAAACACCTTTGCTTTCACCTACCTGACCTCTACTGAGCACTGATCACACCCAATGTGTTAAATTCTGTCCCATATTGCATTTCCATTGTTCAGAGCCTTCAGAAACACACAATAAACTGGCACTTAGGGTTGCTTGTTCATTTACAAGCCACAGTAAAACTTTACCAAGTCCCACCTGCTGGCTGGATGCTGTTGGGATGGGCAGACCAGACTTCTCAGAGGGGAAACACATTCCTCTTTTTAACAGACAAGGCATGGTGTCCTCCCAAAAGTTTATGGAGGCCTTCAGGCTTGTAGCTTCAGTTAGAAGCAAATGGCAAAAGCTACTGAACACTGTAGCTAGTAACTACAGGTAAGAAGAGGTTAAAAAAAAAATCTTCATACAAAGGTGAATTAAATGGAACTGAATATTGAGTTATGTTTTGACATTTTCACAATAAGCTAACAGCTGTGCAGTTGATAATACCGTTTCTTCCATAGGAAATCTTTTGCAAGTGGGCTTACAGAGAGCACAAATCATAAATAATTCATGATAAAAATACATTTATAATGACATACATATGTGCACACATACACTTGAAAATAAGAATTTTTAACACAACTTTATGCATATGCAGTCATTTAATTTTATTTTCAGTAGGGTTCTTTCACTTATATATATTTTTACACTGATAGGGAAATACCACTATTTTGCCTTTGCAATGTTTTGGTTTTCTTTCTGCTGCTTGGCTTTGCTGATGAGAGAACACAGATTAGTTTTTAAATAACTGTAGTTCTTCAGATGGCATAGTGGTATACCACAGATCTGAATTTCAAGAGCCACTACAGTGGTGAGTGAACCATATTTATCAGCTATTAATAGTGAGACTATAAAAGGCATCAGACGCTGCACAAGAAAACCTTAAGAAGTGCTTTCATTTCGGGTCTCTAGACTAAACCCTGACTGCAATCTCAGCAATTCTTTCTGTGTTAGTGGAAATTAGCTTCAAAATATTTTTCTTGTTTTCTTTGGACAGGACACCCTTTCTGAGGAACTCAGGGGCAAAATGGATCAACTGGTATAAATAGGCAGATGTTGTTTTTCATCTGTCTCTCATGGTTCACACAGTGATAATATTGTTGTCTACACCTTTAAAGAAAACAAGGCAAAATAAAAGTAGTAGAAAGATACACTATAAACCCCAGGAAAATTAGAATGTGACAAATTGTATCTTCACATTAAAAAGAATTAACTTCCAACCATTGAAGTACAATGCGATACCTATTTATCAAATTAAATTGTTTTCCTGTTGCAAAGCACAAATATAATTACAGAGGCCTTTTACATATGGATGGCAGTTGCTTAAGGACAATTTTTAACACTGTATGCCTAAATAAGGTTTAATTTAAATTCTTTTTTTTTTTTTTTACCCTACAATTTCAGAAGATAGGCAAACATAATGCTGGAAATAATCTCCCGGATGATTAAAATGCAGTCCTTTACTTATCCAGGGAACTATGTTTGTGGCATTTTCCATGAACTCAACAATCCCCATCATTAAATAGTCTGAGCTGTAATTTTTTTTCCCCCACAATTTGTATTGAAAAACTACTCTAGAACCTCACCACTTTTATGGCCAGAATATCTCTAGCCTCCAGCCTAAATTTATTCATGGCCAAATTACACCCATTTGTTCTTGTGCCAACATTGTCTGCTAGAGTAAACAGTTCTTTTCCTTGCCTACTGTTTACCACCCTATTGTGTTTTTAGAGTGTAATTATTTCCTGTATCAGTTTTTGTTTCTACTAGACTAAACAAGCAAAAATTTTTGAGCCTTGCTCTCAAAAGGACTTCACTCTGGTAATCCATCCAGCTTTTCATTGTTTCACCTTCCCCAAATGTGATGAAAAAGAGCTATGTGAGACCTCTCAGGTGCTTTAAGCAGTAGCATGGATTTTTTTACTTTTCTCTAAGAAGAAATTGTTTATGGGGTTCATGCCTGGGTGACATCTGCTTTTTCATGGTTGTATCTCACTGGCAACTTAATAACCCTGCAGTCAGCTAATACTCATACATAGATCTATCTCCTGTGTTATTTACAATTGATGTGCTCCTAGTTTACAGCAGATTTTTAAATTAATCCTTGAGTGCATGTCTCCACTGCCAACACCAAGTGTTTCAAGAGTGAGTTTAGCAGTGTGTATTTTTTAATGTGCTTTTTCCAAGGGTAACACATGTTTGGGATAAGCTGATGCCAAAGATAATAAAAAAATAAAAAGGAATAATTTTGTAAGACCAAAAGGAGGCACTCAGCACACTGACAGCACCAGGCGTGATGTATTAAGGAATAAGGAGTTTTCACAAATTCTTCAGTGTAATATGATAGAACATAAAAAGTTGAGTGTGATACACTGCATACAGTACATTAGGACATTCTTTTTTGGCCTTGCAAAAAAAAGCTGCTTAAATGTTGCATTTCAAAATAATTAGGATTATTAGATCAATTACTTCCAGGGTCAAAAAAATAGCTTTGATAATTCCTGGTAGTAAAGGTTCCATTTAAGAACCATGCATTCTAGAATGAAGACTATATAACTCTTATGTTTTAACAGACATTGACATTTTCACAAGCATGGTGATGATTTCAGACTGCAAGTTCAGATAACTAGGAATTTGGAAACTTTGAATCCTTAAGAAAATGATGGACATTTCCTCTTTTTGATGTGGAAGCCAGCAATTTATAAAATACCTTTAGCTGTGCAATTATAGATAGCAGAAGGGTAATGAATTCCCACACTTAGCAGTTTTGCCCTTTCTTAAAAAGATAAACTAGATTCTGGAAGGATTTTTTTAGAGGGACAAAGATTATTTAAAAGTCATGTGACAGCTTTTTTTTCCCTTAATTTTGTATAATAGTGCTGGATGAGAAAATTTATTTAAAAGAGTTATATGCCAGGGCTTGCAGCTTTAGAGAATTCTTGAAAAAAACTTTTTTGTCAGTTTCAAATTTGATGGGAATCTGCTTATTGGGAAGGGAATCTGTATCTGCTAAGGATTATTTTATTAAGTTATTAAAAGGTAGTTTTACTTAGGGTGCCCTCCTTGACTATTGCTACATAATACCTTCTTTGATGTTGAAGTGGTAAAGCGAGCGCATAACTTTTTCATGCATTATAAGTAAGACTTAATACATTATATTTTGTTTGGGGCACCCCTGTGGAGCTGATAGTTGTGCACTGCTGTACAAAGCAGGAGAGTGTCTGAAGTGCCACATCCAGCTCTGGGGTCCCCAGCACAGGAAGCTCCACTTGTTGGAGCGAGTCCAGATGAAGGCCAACACGATGATCAGAGAGCGGGAGCATGTCCCCAGCGAGGAAAGGCTGGGAGAATTGGGATTGTTCAGCCTGGAGAAGAGAAGGCTCTGGTGTGACCTAATTGTGGCCTTCCAGTACCTGAAGGAAAGATGGAGAGGGACTTTTTACAAGAGCATGTAATGACAGAACAATGGGGAATTGATTCAAACTGAAAGAGAGTAGGTTTAGATTAGATATTAGGAAAAAATTCTTTACTGTGTGGGAAGTGAGGCACTGGAACAGGTTGCCTGGGGAAGTCACGGATGCCTCATCCCTGGAAGTGTTCAGGT
Organism: Vireo altiloquus; assembly: GCA_013396875.1. Taxonomy (NCBI): domain Eukaryota; kingdom Metazoa; phylum Chordata; class Aves; order Passeriformes; family Vireonidae; genus Vireo; species Vireo altiloquus. The sequence goes on from VZRF01008094.1 coordinate 39,455, forward strand.
CTAGGTTGGAGGAGGCTTTGAATGACCTAGTCCAGTGAAAGGTGTCTCTGCACTTTGCAGAGGGTTTGAAACTAGATGATCTTTAAGGTCCCTTTCAAACCATTCTATGATTCTATGATATGCAAATACTGGCTTCAGGAAGTAAATTAATTGTTATTTCTGTCATTAGAGTTTATTTTCTTTCCCCATAACTCACTGTATTTTTAGAAATATTTGAGACATCATAAACTTGAGGGCCTTCAATGTAGCAGAGTGCAACCAAGTGATCATTTTAACTTGACAAGATTAATTTTAAAACAGTTCTTTCCCTTAATAGACCTCTTTCTTTTGTCCTAGTTGTAGCTAGTAAAATTGTTTGTCAAACCAGGACACAGACTTATTTGTAATTAGTCTTTCCTCTTCAGACAATGATACACTTTTCGTGTTAATAAAGGAAAGGGATTTGCAAAGTGCCTGACAAAGTGAAACGTCACAGAAGGTAGAACATGTAGTAGGCAGTAACACTACCCTACTGATTTTAATCCCATAGAGGTGTTGGGTTAATTAAGAAAGAATTAAACTACATGAGAGATACCAGTCACATAGCTTCATACACTGCTGGAGGATACACAGGACCATAGGGGTGATGAAAGCATTGCAAGAACATACAAGAAAAATGAAATACAATTGATGCATCCAAGTGCAGTGGGTTTGGCATACTTGTTTGACAAGATGCTCTTTTGCACAATATAATTTTGTTATTAATACAGATTCTATATAGAAAAATATTTAAGTGATTTAAGATAGGCTGGAGGGGGGCAAAGAAGAGAGAATCACTTTAGCAGTTATTTACATGGGGAATGCTTGTATTAGTATCTTAATACAAAATAGGAGTTTCTCCTTTTGTGCAGTACTTTCTGGTGCCATTTTGAAGTTAAAATCAATAATAATTTCCCAAGCTGAGAAAATTTATGTGTCTCTGAGAAGCTGGCCTCATCAATAAGTTAATACTGTTTGGCACCTATATGTAGAAGCATCCAGAAAATTTTTTCTGTGTAAAACAGAGATTTTTTCCTCAGTTATTTTCTCTCTATTACTTGGGCTAGCTTCCTTGCCATTAGATTTCTTGGAGCTCTGATTCAGGGCAAAATAGATCTGTTGCTTCCTGAAAGAAAATTAACTAGTGTGGAGATGGTAAGGTAACTTTGGTGAAATAAATTTTAAGAGGGTTAAAGTGGAGGTAAAACAGAAGGATATGCTAAGTTTCAATTTTACAATGTAAGAAGTGCCATGTTAATTCAAGAGAAAAAGTGGAAGAAAAATCCACTCAGGGAATTAGGAGCTGTGCATCAGCATGGATGCTGCTGTGCCATCTAGGCTAGTGCAGGCACATGGCAGCTGATGGGACAGACCCCTGTGCCTTGCTCCAGCACTGACTCCAGCTTCCCCTTCAGTCTGTGATGGGAGTGGTTTAAAATGACGTAGTCAAAAATGTATAGTCTTACAGTATGAGGGTTTTGTCAATTTGGTCCTGCTTCAGAGTAGTTTAATTCTGAGAGCAACCCTATAGCTGATGAGGATTTTTCTGTCTTTCAAGTGACACCTTAAAATCAGGCATATTTTGTAATCAGGCATATTGCGTTTCAGGGCATATTTTGTGTAGATGACCTGAGTGTTGCATGCAAGTAGTTGTTGGCTTGTGGTTTCAGAGAAGGCAGTATGTGTATTGTGCATCGCCCGTGTGACTGTGGAAAGGATACAGCGAGTCACAAACCTGCTCCCAATTTCACTGCCCACACATTTCCCACTTCTTCACACACACAACTGCAATAGGCAGGGCTGGTAATTTAGGAGGCTCTTTGGGATCTTAGCAGAGCAAGTATTTCCCCAGTGGAGTTGGGAAGTGAGAGACTGTACCAGCTGTGAGCCAAATAGCAGCAATGGTGAGATGCTGCAGCTCATGAAGGTTTATAATACCATAGGTTATTTCCGGTTTCTTCATATAAATTATTTCCTGTTTCTTTAATAATTACAGATCACTGTAATTATTAAAGAAACAGGAAAGAAACAATCAATTCCTCCCTTACAAGCACTTTATATACGAGATGTGCAAAATGGTGGAGTTAAAAGGGAGATAAGACTGTTCACACTCTGCACCTGAGCTGGATATGCGTTACTCCCTTTCAGGTGTGTGGTCTAAGCTTCAGGTGATGGGAGTGGTTCCATGTTTTTTGAAGCTTTACTTTTTCTTCTTGTTTCATCTTCCTCCTGGCATATCACAGATGTTTCCCATGAGCAGTGTTAGTAGCAAAGACTGAGCAAATGTCTCACATTGCTGTTCCCATTTTGCTACCACAGTATTACATACACCGGGTCACCAAGCTTTCCTTTTGTGTGTTCCCCTCTCTGTCTGAGCCTCATCTGAACAGTTTGCTCATTTAAAAAATACCATCAACCCCCCAAAAAACACCAAAAATTACCCTCACAAAGCCCCTGCAAGTTCACTTCCAAATTTGAAGCTGCTCTCTTTCTTTTTTTCCAATCCTGAGACTTTATCTTCAACTTTGTTGAGTCTTTGCAGGCTTTGTGTCACTTTCAGAGTCCTAGAAGGTGGATTACTGTAAACTAAGAATAGACTCTTAGAGGCTTCCAGTGTGACCATCCAGGTTGAGAGTCCTTCTAACAAACTTAATGAGCGTAATGATTAAAAAAAAAAAGAAACTTTCAAACCATTTTGCCTTTAATAGCAGAAAAAAACCCCAACAAAATAGACACCCTGAGAAAATGAAAACAGCAAATCCACTTATTACTAAAAAGTATAAAATGTTAGCAGAAAAGGTATTTTAAAAGTAATATTTATGAGTGCTATACACATGAACATTGAACATTTATTCCCTTAAAATAATCTAGTAAGGAAGTAAAATAACCATTTGCATTTTACTTTTGCACATAGGTTTATTAAGATAATATATGTATCTTTTTGTATGCTGAGCCATTGCTTTGTCTCTGTCTCAGCCTGTCCAGGGTGTAGGAATATTGACTAGTACACCCCATGGTGTATTATTGCTTACTTGAAGCATAATACTGCATGACCTTGTTTTTTCTTTTAATTATATTTTTCCCTTGTAGGAAAGTAAGTTTACTCACTCTGAATCGTGCCAAACCACATAATTTGGAAAGGAATATTGTGGCTCTACTTGGAAAGTACTAATTGGGCTCCAGCCATCACTGGGAAAGCTGTATAGTCTTTTATTATTTTAACTGGCCAAATGCCCTTTGTTACCACATTAACAGTCTCCCTATGGTGCATGTAACTCTGATATTATTTTCACTTTTAAGCTAAATTTGACCAGATGAAAGACACAAACCCTCCAATTTTGAAATAAAAAAACAGCATGTTTTGTTAATCCTGTATTTCAGAAGGAAAGTCTGTGAAAATGATAACCTTTGTCTGCTGGCCAAAATTTTGTTCAGTAAACCCATCCTGCCAGCTGTTCTCATTGGCAAGAGGAAAGATAATATTTTGGTATCTTTAATATATCCATTTTGAGCCGAAGTTCTGCTTGTGCCATCATTTAAATCATGCATGTTAACATCGGTCTGGCAAACAATGCCGCATTTTATAAAAAGACCTCAGTTTGGATGGTATCACCACAGTGTTGCAATAAAGCTGCTTCAGACTACCACATACAGCTTCAGCCACTCACTGCCTATGGTCTCTCGCAGGTGCTCTGGACTGTGCTGCTGAAGAACTGCTTTCAAAGTCCCAAAAAAGACACTGAAGGAGATATAAAGGTGCATTTCAGCCCAATGTCACCAGGAGCTAAAGGCACAAAACACCTCAAAAGACTGGGCTCTCACTCACATGCCTTTGGTCCTCACCTCTTGAAGCAGACTGGACAAGGACCAGCTTGGTGACTACAATCCAGTCCCCAGCAAATGAGGAGGGATGGCCAGACAGAAGCACTGGCATTTCTAAGAGACAAAATGTGGCCACCTAAAGCTCTAGGCCTAGACAGAAACACTTCCCACATTGAGAATATCAGAAACAACATGTGCATAGGGAATGCTCTCTCTCCAGATCCATCTTTGACTGCAAGTTTTAATTTCTGCTGGAACATAAAAGGTGTTCTCATCATGTTTAAGAACATTTAAGAATGTCTTTCTCAGTTTACAGGTAACCTGAAGCCAGAATGGTTACAGGCATATTGGATCCCACACCTTGGCAGAGGATTATCTGCACGTGTTTTGAGACAGCTCAGTACTAAAAACTTACAAGGGGAGGAAAAAAAATTATGATCCTGCAAAAATTTGCTTGGATCTTGTCCCAAAAGAGTGTGCTTGAGTGTGCTCAAAAAAATCACAGATCCCTTGAAGGTTTCAAAGATTTCTTAAAGTCCTCAATGAGCACAAGCAAATTGATTTGGATATAAGTAAGTCTCAAGTCTTTGCCTGTCTAGACATAAAGCCTCTTTCACTAAAATGAAGCATGAGGGAAGACAAGAGAGTCTCATAAAATAAGAATTTCATTTATTTGTTCACTACTGTAATTATATTACTGTTTTAAATGCTCTCAGGTTGATGGTGCTTGTGACCTTCCCAGTATGTTTCAAAAAGGGAGACAGTGCAACCTTGTACAATCTGAAACAGAACTGAGCCTTCCCTGAACCTTACTGGCTCCTTTATAGCCTTCTACTTGTATTTGACATTGTAGGGCACATTCCAAAGAAAATGAGGATTATTCCTGTGACCTGCTTACCTACTTTTTGTACCACCTTCATGTAAAAGCTAGTAGCAAAATAGATGGTGCACATTGTCAGGAGGGCCCAACCCAACGACCATGCTAGTTGACAGAGCAGTTATCCCTGGGATGCAAGTTTTCATTTAAGTACATTTCCCCTGGCATCTCCAGTATGTGATTTTTGAAAAAAAAATAAAATATTTTTTTCAAGTTTTAATTTCCTCCAGAAGCATATAATCATTCAATACCTTTTCCTCTCCTTCAGGTTAGCTTTCATCACCTCAGATACAGCTACAAGTACTTATTTGAAGTTTTCTTGCCTGCTGAACTGCCAGATTTCAGGTAAGGTAAATCCACCAATCAAGTGCAAAAGCACTAGGGAAACATATTTTAAAATGACAAATACTTTTTGGGACTCTCTCAAATTACTTCCCCGAATTCTTGCAGTTAGCATGCCTCATGCACCAGCCTGCTCACTCTCCATATGTCTCTGTGTTATTATTAATGTGTACTGCAGTTCCACAGTGTTCTGGGTGGAACTTGGCCCAAAGACCTTGGGCAGAGGGAAACTGTAAACCCTCCCTGGAAGACCAGTGTTCCTATGGCCCTGCTCCAAACCCTGCAGTGGGTGGCTGAGCACCTCAGGCAGCGTTGTCCTGTGCAGCACAACAACAGGAGAGCTCCTGGGACATGGCAGGAAACACGCCAGGCTCAGCCCTGCAGGTTGAGTTACTGACACTCGCCAGCTGCTCCTTGTGTGGAAGAACTTCAACACCTTCCCCTCGCCTTACAAATACAGGCATTGTAAATAACACAATTATGCCAATAAAAAAAGGTAGCCCGTTGAGAGGAAAAGCATCTTCCATGCTTAAACTTCGTTCAGAACAACTTGAAAAAGGTAGATGGTCACATCATCTTAAATGAAAGGAAAAGTAATTGGGGGAGAAAGAAATCCACAGCCACAGTACATGAAGCAGACCATGAAAGCCATCTGACCTGTCATTTGAATCCTTCTGTATCAAAGAACTATGTTAACAATAACTGTAATTAAATTAGACCTATTATGCATGCATGAGCAATAAAACCCCCCTAAAAAATCCACTATGGTAGCAATCGAGGTTAAGGAAAAGAAAGTGGAAGCTTGTAAAAGATGTATCAAAAGAGACAAGCCCAAGAGGAAGACACCTCCCAGCAGCTCAAGGTCTCAGAGTAAGCACTTTTGAAAAAGCTGCCATGGTTACAGAGGTAGTTTATTACCAAAGATTATGAGATTCCTCACAAAATTTAAGGTGAAAATAAGACATAAGACATAAAACATAAACAGATCATATGCTCAAAAAGACACTGACAGCCATCAAAAACTTGTAGTTAATACTTTTCTGTACCAAGCAGGACACCTGTTGAAGAATGTTGCAGTAGATTGCTGATATAAAAGGAGCACATAGGAATTCTTTGCATCACTGCTTGCTATAAACTCCAGGACATTACCTCATTGCAAGCCCATTATACAGCATATATCTGAGAGACGACTGAAAATTATATATCAGTTTGTTTCTAAGAGAGAAAATAGAAGACATAGAAAACAAAGTTGTAACTATTTCAAAGGATAACAAAAACTAGGATTAAGTGTGCACAGCAAAGAGAAGACAAAGAAGTGAACTCCCTAAAATCATGAGTAGCAAAGACAGGTCAAATAGGGAATGGAAGTTTTTTGTATCATGGGAGGCCATGAACAAGTATGCATCAAATCATTAGCTGTTTGAAAAAAAATGAAACCAAAAGCATTTCTTCATACAGCATGGTGGTTAACTCTGAACCTCCTTGCCACAAAATGCTGTGGTTCACAGAATTTGACATGAGTTAAAAATGTCCTGGACAAACTCATCCATCAGTACTTGTGAAAAAGAAAGTCTCTACCTCTGACATTGGAAGTCAGATTGCTAGAAGTTCAGAATATAAGGTAGGTAGCTATCACTACATGATTGTTATTTTATAATAATCTTTAATAAGCACCTTTCATTTTTGACCACTTTTCACTTGACCACTTTATTGTAGCCAGAATACCTGGCTAGATGGATCTTTCCCAGAGAGCTGGAACAGCCCTTATTACATCCTGCTTTTGAAGTAGCCTCTGCAGTCTGTGAAGTGCCCTCCATGGGTTCGCTTGAATCAAACTGAATAACAAGAGTCAGATAAAGGACTCCAAACAGAATTAAGACTGAAAATACTAAGAAGATTTTGCTAAGAGAGCAAGATCACCAAGTAATATAAAGAAAAGGTAAAGCAGAATTAAACTTGCATATATTCTGTAACTCTCAAAGCAAAAAATGACACCACACATGAAGTGACAGAAAATAATTCTTCATGCTTGTAAAAGAAAAAAACATTCTCTTCCTCCCAGCTGGTGAAATGGCAAGAAAATTGTAATGTGTCCTTAAACTGAAAGAAACTTAAGTCTCAGGTCAAAACTTTGTCTACACAAGTTTTAAAAACCCAAGAAAAACCCCCTCTGCAGGTGGACAAATAAGTATAGAAAATGAAAAATATATTAATATACAGAAGTGCAAAAACAATAGAAACTTAACATTATCTGTCTTTTTTATAAAAAAAATAACTGTGGTAATATCAGAGCTACATAACCCATATAAAATGGTCTTGGTCATGTCAGTTCTCTGTAATGGAAAATGTTCTTTCATATTTGTTCTGTAAAAGAAATCCTCACACAGTATAAATTACTCAGGATTCACCCACTTCTGCAGATTTCTAACAAGTCACATCAGCTGAGAACCTGCCCAGAACAATCCACGTTGGCTGACACAACAAAATTGGAAATCCAGCCTGACAAAGCAGTTTTCAGTGAGCTCATTGCACACTGTCAATTGACCATTATCTGAGCTTCCCGTGCACCAGCCTCTGCCAGCAGGGAAAGAGAAAAGAGAAGCAATGGTAGAGAGCCTGCAGTCCCCCTTGTCTGCAGCCCTTTCTTTGCTCAAAGGGGGTTTTCTAGCATCTACACAACACAGCCGTGGGACCTGCAGCTTTCATTGTCATGGATCGTTTTCAGTACAAGCCTCAGGCGAAACCTTCTTGTCCCTTTTTCCCATACACCCAAGAAAATATCCCTGATGGTACATGCTGCTTCTACAATTCTTCACAGTGAAATCTCTGAGACTTAAATAGCTCACCTCTAGTTGTCCCACCTAAACTTTCTTTCACTCCAATTTCTAGGTCAAATAACTGCATCAAGTCATTTAAACTTTGTAATTCATAGGAAACACTTTGCTTTGAACTAAAATGCAAAAGCTTTTTTTTGCTTTTTCAACCGCTGAAGCAGAACTGCAGTCATTTAGCAAACATCATAACCTGAATTTAACCAGTAATTTTTTTTCATGACATACACTGAGAGAGAATTTTTCTGTTGTAATGTAATTCCCTAATGATCCACAGTTAACACACTAGGCTGCTCTCTGTATAACCTTGAGAAAAATACAAAAGGTATTTCATTATTTTATGATATATGTAAACATGAAAAAGTTTCCTGTTGTTTTATGGAATGACTTCTGTAAGCAGTTATCTGTAGTACATCTAAATTAAATAGCCACGGTAGAAGGAAGAAAAGCCATTTTGTATTCAGTCATTAAACAGAATCAGGAACAGTTGCTAAAATAATGTATCCCCATTATCCATTACTATTATGCTTCACTTGTAGGAATAGATACCTGATAAGAATTGTACCAGAACTAAAGCTGCTAATGAATGATTAAAGGCTAGGTAGCAGATGTGAAGGGCAAGTAGAACAAGAATACCTCATTCTTTTTTTTTGTGTTCTTCATTCTTTTCTACTGAGTTTTGCTCTCAGATCTCTACCATTTAATGCACTGAACTAGGACTGGATTTGGACTCTTTCCAACCTTGTGGAAAGCTTTCCTAAACTGTGACATAATAATCAAAAACTTGACACATTTTATTTACTAAGAATAATAATATCAAAAATGTCAATAGAAATATTTCATTTAGGTGATTTTCAAATTATTTCAACTGTACTTATGTCTTATAATGAAAAGCCATTTTACAGAAAACCAAAATCTTTAATTTGATGTGTCAAAATCTTGTTTTATAAAAACCAATTTTTCACGGCCTTGAAATCTGATTTGACCTATTTCTGACAAAGATTTGGCTACAAAAAATAAAGGCATTTTTGGATTAAACTCATTTTGTCTAACAGCTCCAAGCTAGCTTTGCTGTCCATGATGGTCTGTACAAATATCACAAGAAACTTCTGGTGTACACAACAGCTTAATCAGCTGGAACTTGAGTAACACGCAGACATGTATCTAACTGATCCCCAGCTGACTAGGAAATCTGTGTCCCATATGCTGTTTAAAAAGGGAGGTCATAAAATTTAATTGGACAGGAGAAAAAATTGGAGCCTGGTTTCCTGGGATCTTTGTTTATTTGTTTGTTTTTAAAATCATCATTCAATTTTAAAAATAATTTATATGTCTATTCAAACCACATACATTCACCTAATCCACAGATTGCTCCTGCTTATGAGGTTTGTCCTGCACTACCTAAATTCACTGGGAATTTTATTTGCATCCCAAGAATTCAGGTCACAGAGAAACCACCTTGAGAACCCAGGAGATGAGTAAACCCATTATGGACACACATGCTAGCCTGCCTGGGAAATTAGCATGCAGTCATTTATACTACAAATGAATAGTTCACCAAATCAGTGTCTTTCAGTCACAGCTGTCAGCAGACTCTCCATTTTCTTTTTCTTCCCAGTGAAAGGGCACAGTTTTAGGTAGCAAATCAAAGCTCCCTGACTCTTCATAGCTAAATTTGCACAGATCTCCTGTAAAAAGCTCACAGACTTCCTGAATCCATGGACTACATGTGGAAAGCAGCAATAGCACCAGTGCTACAAACTTCTTTCCACACAGAAACTCTTCACAGTGCACAAAGACCGTGAAGTACTTTTACACTGCTTTCAAAAAAATCCACCTATTTCAAGTTCAGCGACTTTCTGGTTACGAACACAGACCTGTGTTTCTAAGTGACTTGTCCAAGTGACAACAGGAGATGTCTGGATTATGATTATCTAGTCCCATAGTCCCGTGTTTTCTCGTTCCAATTCCAGGGATTTTACCCAAACAATTTGAGAAAATTTTCCTCCTGTTCCCTGAAAAATTGTGCTGGTGGCGCAAATTAGAAATGTTGCTATATTTCTTGGGCATAATGAAGTGCTCATGGCACCAGCAAAGACCTCGACTTTATACTTAAGCCTTATTAAGGCTTAGTTACCTTTTAGGGTGATAGGAAAGCAAGCAAAGAGCCTGATGTGCTCTGCCAGAGCAGCTTTATCAAGCCCTGCAGTGGCAGTCCAGGGGATTACCAGCTGCAGCTGCCTGCCTTCGGCAGGGCGGGATGCCAGCCCTCAGCTGCTCCCCTCGCTCTCCTGACTGCAGAACGTGTACAAACACAGTTGGGTCTCCTCATGACATCTGCACTTAAAAAGCAAGAGGAAAATACAGGGCCTGGAAAGGACCATCTCCCTGATGGCGGGCCACAAACAGTTAGCTGTCCTCTGGCAAATCTAACCACAGTCATCCCTGCACTGAACCGGGTGCGAGAGTCAGTTCAGGCTAAAAATAATCAGATCTTTTTTGGGAGTGTGGTGGGGCAGGATCCAGGTTGTTGGCCCCAGTTTTACAAGAGCTAAAGGAAGGCACAGGCTGGGAATGAGCAGCTGGGGGCTGTTAAGATACCATTGTTAGTGAATGGCACTGCTTCCCTGAATTTTCACTGTAACAGAGCTTGAGTGTTCAGATAATCAGCCACGACATCTGAGATACAGGAGCAGATGGGCCAATACCTGCTTAGAGTGCTCTAGTTTGAGTCATTGAAAGGGACATCTGTCTCTGCTCTCAGGCCGGGTGCCTCTGCGACCCCACTGCAGCTGGGCAGCATCTTCTGTGTTTATGAGTGGGTATTTCTCAGAAGCCTGTACTCTTGAGTGCTATTTTGAATGAATTTTCACAAGGCAGCCAAAACCCCTCCTGCTGTTAAAATGTACTGAATATTGAACCCTTGTTGCAACACACGAAGGTACCACAGCTCCCCAGAGAAACAGCTGCAAGGATGTTTTTAAGATGCCAAACCCAGCAACCTTTTCCCTTAGCCTTATTCAACAAAATAATAATATCTGAAACTTTTCACTCTGAGGCACACAAGTTTTTGAGACTACAGCCTTCAGAATGAAAATTTAGCACAGTTAGTGACATCCGAAAGTGGAATTTCAGAAGACAAATACTGGACACCTGTGACTACATTATCCCTTAGTCTAAAAACTTGTCCTTTCTTTTTCCTTGTATCAAACTCATGTTCTTGTCAGTAACACTTGGGCCAGCATACAACACTAAAAGCATATAGAAATGACTAATATGAAAGGGCTGAATAAAAGGCACTAAAAAACTAAACCAGAAATAAACCATTGCTTAAGAATTATTGTTTTATTTGCTTGTCGTTCGACATCTGTTTATAGGCACTGCAAACGTTCCACTTTGTGTTGGGCTTAATAGTGTCAACTTTGCAGAGATGCCTTCTTCTTCCTCATTGTTTTCACTTGGTTTCTAGGCCAAACAAAACTTTTTTTTATTTTTTTAGTCCTTTAATAAATTAAAGCTGTTAAAGAGATAGAAGTAAATCACTGCACAGTATGGAAATTTCTATCCAGCAAGCTTCAGAACATAACAAAGGTCACTATAAGCACTGTATCAAACTCCTTCTTGCTCCCTTTGTGCCCCCCCCTCCATGCCACTCCAGTAATCCCCAGAACTCTGTGGTGACTGAGTAGAATTTGAGGTCAAGTCTCGTCCTGAAAAAATGTGGAGCCAGCACTCCTCTTCCTCCCCTCTCCCTGTCATCTGCTGACATTTCCAGATGACAGTGTACTGAAACCAAACTGTTTCTTTTGCTGGGAATGCCATCTGTGAGGTGGCAGCTGGGGTGGGAGGGAAGGCACATAGCAAATGAACAGTGATAAATATAGACAGTAGACTAAATTAGGGGAAGTTCCACTTCTTTCCAGAGTTACGGATCTTTGCACGCTTCCATTAAGTGGATCCAGCTTCTCTTTAACTGGTGTTTGAACATCTGGAAGGTTTAGCAAGAGAGCAAAGTCAGAACATTGGAATAGAGATATCAAAAAAGCCAGTTTGGGCAAAATGCTAAGACTACTGAAATTTCCTAAGTTATTTACGGTTCCACTCCATTTCTATCATATTATACTGTCCTGGAACTAGCAAGGGGGGAGAAAAAAAAGATGAGTGTATATATTGTCAAAAGAAATATGTCATAAATCATCCAAAATGAAAAATCAGTGAACATCTGAAGGTCATATTTCTTGTAGAGAAAACCAATGTCCAGATCATTGACAACTGAACATGAATTCTACAAAAATTGCTGGAATAACATTTTAATTTCTCATTTTAATATTCAAAAGAACCACTTAAATTTGAAACACCTTTTTTGCTGCATCACAGAAAGAATAATTCAATAATTAAAACCCCATCTTAAGGCATTGAATTCTGTAAATAAGATGATGGCAGAGGAAATTCTAGAGACTGAAATTTTGCTCAAATCTCTTCCCTAGAAGATTGCTAACAGCATCTTTTCTACATAGAGACACAGAGGGCTAAGGTGGGAAGGGACCTCTGGAGATCTTCAGGTCCAACCCCTTTCAAAGCAGGGTCCAAAAGGGAGCAGGTTGCTCAGGGCCATATTCAGTTGCATTTTGTACTTTTTCTAAAGACACAAACTTCACTTCCCCTCTGATTTAGTGTTTGATTACCCCCATGGGGCAAAAGTTTCTTCTTCTGTTTAATGGAATTCCCTTTGTTTCAATTTGTGCCCACTGCCTCTTACCCTTCCCTGGACACCAGTGAGAAGGGAGCAGTTCTGTCTTCTTCTCTCCTGTATGTATAGCCCTGGATAAGATCCCACCTAAGCCATCTCTGCTCAAGGATAACATATTAATAAATATTATTAAAACATTAATAAAATATGTAAACATATATGTTTAATTTGGAATCACTTTGGGAATATCTGCCCTGATTGATCCATGGTTTTCACACTGAATACAGGTTCCAAGATATCTTTAGGCAAGTGCCATTGTTGTTAGGAGTTTCACGAACTGGAGAAGGAGACTTTATTTCAGCAATGTTGTATTCTTTCAAACGATATGTACCTAGGTAAGTAATTTGGTAAGACATTCTTCTCTTCCTTTCAGTGTTCAATTAGAATAGACACACATTTCAACTTTTTTACTCTCACTCCTGGGGTTTTTATAAAGCTCATTAATTTTAAGAGCAAACAAGAAGTGAGCTCAGGCCTTGAGCAAGCCTACAGCTGCACTACACCAGAAGGAACTAACCATGCAGAAGCCTTTTAGAGCATTTTAATTTATGGAAGTTGGATTCACATCCTAAATTCACTTGATTTACCTTAACTTTCTTGGCTGACTTTATTTAGCATTGCCTGGAAGTAAAGGTCCTATGCTCAGTGCTGTAGTTCTCCATACACAAGACTTGAAGAGAAGGAAAGGACATGTCACACCAGCAAACAAACTTAGCTAATGTTGGTTCACTTCAGCAAAATCTGTGTAATCAAAAGTGTAAAACTACATACACATGTCAGTTATAACAAGCTTGTCATTCTATCCTCTCTTCAGATTTCCTGAAAATGCAGTCCTCTGTGGCAGTAATATTTACCTGTAGTGCAAGATAAGACTTCTTCTGTTATGATAATGCACAGACATTGCTGCATGAAGGCCTTGTTGCCTTTGTAAAACCATGGCTCAGGCCTGTTACTTGGGCTAAATAGAAAAGGACTGTGGGAAAGAGACAGCTGAATTAGGAGTAGAAAAACATGCTGTGTGACCATCACGTGTTCACATCGTGGTGTGTGGTGGTTGGTTGATTTACGTTTGTTGTGCTCTAAAACCATGTAAACTGATAACCAGCTAACTACTTAAAAAGGCCGGGTTTTTGCAATAAAAGGCTCTCCTTTGCACCTACCTGGGGAATCTGCATCGCTTCATATCGCAACAAGACATCTTGTATCTTCATTTAGGCATCAAATCTTTTAAAGTTGATACCCCATGCTGATAAACAGGTTTCTCAACAGACAGCATGAAGTTCATATCACCAGCAGTACATATCTCATCTGGGTGTGGGAAACCACACAGCAGCTGCCTGTACAGGTTGCAGTGCCATGTTTCCCCTTCAGGTGACAAGCCAGCTCCCTCCTCCCTACTGGTAGAGCTGTCCCCCCTTCATCCTTGCACCACTGAGAGACATTTCTGCATGGCTGCCCACCAAAAAACCACAAGGTCTCTCTCTGCTGGGTCAGATTCCTAACGCCTTAGCACACCGAAACACTGCAGTGACCAGCTTCAGTCAGCACCCAGCCAAGTCACAGTGTCAAGAGCTGATTGTCTTTGCACTCTGAATGACATTCCTGTAACTTTCCAAGGGTATTGGGAAAGTGAGCAGGAAGTGTCCTGGTTTAAAAATGGGTCCCCAATGCTCAGAGAGCCAGCTGAAACAAGGGGACAACATGCTACCAAATGAGCTAATTGCAAGCATCAGTCAGATTTATCAGAGCAAAGGATCTGTTTATTTGAAATACAAGCCATGGATATATTTTTATGTTAAGTTTTGGACGCTCAATTTTGAAAGCAAATCATACTTCCAGAATATTCTAAACATATACTATTATGCGTAATTGTCCTCTACAGTGTCCATGATGGATTAGTAAACAAAGGTGAGCTAACATGCATAATATAAAAATGAAGAATAGCCCACACCTCCAGTTTTCAATGGGAGATATATTACAACCATTCAGATAATTCATGTGGGCTCACTTTCTGGCCTTGGTGGAGCAGTTTTCTTCACAGTTTACCTTAAATGCTTTCCATTTGATTAAGAACTTACAATTTTTCTTGAGGAAAAACCTGGAACCACAGGTCATCTGCAATAAATTCGAAAAAGGATTTTCACCACTTCCAGTGAGTGGCTCACAGTACAGTAAATAAAGAAAAAGCATATTATTATGATATTTTAAGAATATTCAATCCCATTGCTTTGCATAAAATTCTACAGAAATTCTTAAGGTGTCAAGTAAGCATCTGAATACTATTTAAATAAAATTAACCTTACAAAACCCACTGTGTCTTTAGTCTAATAACTTTTCTGGTATCTTGAGATTTAAGACCTCTCCCCATGAAAAAATCAAACAGACTCATAAAACTATAAAGTTTATTGACCCATTTAAGGTTATGTACGAAAATTGAGAAAGTACATGACTGCTGATGTGTAACCAAGAGAGAACCATTTAAGTGAACCGGTTCTTATTCCTGAATGGTTCATGCAGTTCATATACTCCCCAAAACAGAAATGGAGTCAACATAATGCATGAGGATCAGAATTTCATCGTCCAAGGCCATTTATGCCACATCAGAGACCATCACTCACACAAACTCCACCATCACCTTCAATACCGTAATTTCAAATTTGCATCAGAAAACTTGCAAGAAAGCAGGAGTACTATGTATAGCCTAGTTTTCTTGAACTCTTCTGACACAAAAGCTTTGGTGTTCAGCAACATGGTGTTAGTATCTTAGTGTTTGTGGATTTATTTAAGTGGCAGGTACTATACATCTGTTTTGTTCTTAAAGAAATATTTGCCAATTCAGAAAGGGAGTGATGGTTGAGCTGGGTAACTAGTTTAATAATGAGCAGGTTTGGTAACAAAGCAACTTACTGAAATGGCCATAGAGATTTTCATTGAGGTCCCAAGGGTCTTTGTGCCTTTTCTCCCATAGGAACCTCTCGTGGATGGTCCAGTTTCCACCTCATCCATTCAAAGGCACTTACTTCTAACTAAAATGCTGTATTGGTGGATAACTGGGAGAATGACAATCTTAAAAAGATGCAAATGCAATTTTAGTTGTGAAGAACGAGCCTACTTTTCAACATCTTAGGGGAGCAGTATAGCACTGCTTCTTACACAGCATCTCTCCCCACTAGAATTTTCTGAGGAAAATAAAGCAGCAGCAGTTTTAAGTTGTAGACAGAGATCTTAAAAAACACAACCAACCAATCAGAAAAAACTCCACCAAAACAAAAGCCCCCAAACAGCAGCCATTCAAGTTCTAGGAAATATCTTTGGGACAATATAATTTCCTGGAAGAAAAACTCCTCAAGATTTCCATAAGTATTTTTGATTCCTGGGAAAGAAGGAGGAAAGCCCTCATACCCCAGAGCAGGAATGTTGACTGCATAGCACTCTTCCCCAAACACCAGAGAATACTTCTTGCCATACACTTGCAGGCACAATAGGGAGTAAGGAATAGCATAACAGTGTGCTTCCCCTCTGAGAGTGGTGCTTGAGAAATGTCCATGTTTCCTGGGATGGGTCACTCAGGTACATGGGAGCTCAGCAGCCACTGCAGACATGCAGGAAGAGAATGGTCCAATAAAACCAAATGCCTGAGCTCGACTGTTCCGGCCTTCCTGGCTCTGACCTCTGTGTGTACAGCGCAGCCCCCACACAATTACATGTAAAGCAGGTTTTTGTACTAAAGGAGCCCATTAGAGATGGATTTGAACTTTTGTTCAGCCTCCTGCCACCAATGTGCACTGTGATTGCCAGGCACAGAAAACATAGCCCACTTGTCTCCATTTTCTTCCCTCACGAGCCAGAAAGTGCATATGATGCACCAGTAGTAGTTCAGAAGTGGTCAAATTGGTGAATGAATAAGCTTTTAAGGTAATGAATAAGTTGTCATTCAAAGACTGATTTTTTAAATAACCTTTTCCATTGCTTAGTAAGCCTTGAAAAACAGGTGCACCAAAAACCGATTTATACTAGAAATTACATCCAAGCTGAAATTACCACTTTCTCAGGGGGGGAAAGTTTACAGAGAAAAAAGATAAATAGGGTGAAAGAGAAAGGATGGCAGCATGAAAAACAGTGGAAAAAACCCAACAGTGAAACATAAGTGTTGTGGTTCAAACTATTTTCTCTGTTGTTCACTTGGGAGAACATTCAGTGAACCTGGGCAGAAATGCCTTTTTTGCCAGCTAAATGTCTTCTGAGGTTTCCCCTCCAGCATATGGAGAGGAACAGAGTCCTCTGAGAGGCAGTGAGAGCAGAAGTTTGGGTAGGTGCACTAAACACTGCCTGCAGGAACCTTCTCCTTCACACACTGCTGAAAATTAGGACGCTGTCTGGCTAAGTGAAGTACTTCACCTTGGGTGTTCCACATTAAAAAGACTCTTTAGCATTTTAAAAGGGAAGACAGCAGCGTTACCTGAGTATAATTATTACAGAATCCTGCAAATTCAAATTCTTGTTTCTACACATATTCATTCATGCAAATGTGGAACCTGACCCAGAAATTTTATTCAGGTGAGTAATCTACCTTTGGGTAGATTCAACGGGATTCTACTACATATGAACAAAGCAATCAAGCTAGGTTTTGCATTTGCAGGCACCTCCATTTATCTTCAAGGGGGACTGCTGAGTTGTAAAAATGCCCAAATCATGCCAATTTGTCCAGACGAGATATCAAAACTCCTTTTTAATATTCAGGTTCAGCAATACAGAAAGCAACACTGCCAAATACTCCATAACCATTTTACTGTGATTACTCATATTTTGATTAGAAAATTCTCATTTCACATGGGTGTTGTCACCTGCCCTGTGCTAGATTCATCATCTCTGCTGTGCAATTAATTACACAAACACTGAAAAATGAGTTTATGACCTGGAATGGAGTTTTGATAAACTCCTCTGAAGACATACCTGAAACACAGCCCAGGAGAATCCTGAGCAGATACAAATGATTTATGCATATACAATAGCACACACAGCCTCCAAACAAACTGAAGACCTGCCAGGAGCAGCAGTAGTTCAATATCTGGTTTGAAATGAAGAATGTAAAAGAGACCATAAGTGAGGAATGAGGCATTGAATCCTGCAGCAGGGGGAAGGTAAGGAGAACACTAATAATTTGGGAGATTTACAGCATCCGTGTACTTTTTGATGGGCCAAAGGGTGAGGAAGGAACACCGAACCACAACAGTGAGGGCAACAGACATGGAAAGCTTCACATCAACAGTGCTCTGCTGTTTCCTTACTTAGGTAATTAATACTTGGCCTTCTGAGCCACAGGCCTAATTGATCTACCACTCTTTAAAAAGAGGGACCCCACCACCTCCCCTATTTTGCCTCCTGTCCTGCACAGACTGCCCGCTGACTGTCCCACTCCCTCAGCTGCCCATGAGGGAGATCAGGTCAATGCTCTGGCTCTACCGCGCCTGAGCTTGTGTCTCCAAACTGCGGCAAAGCCGAGGCAGAACCAGCTGTCATGTCAAGGGGTGTCCCCACATCTTGCTTGTTGTCACCTCCTCCCCACCACCAGCCATGGTCCTTATCTGGCCCCTGGGTGAACTGGTGCAGGGAGAGGGAGAGCAGAAGCCAACCCCCCCCAGAGAGGCAGTTCTCAGTGTGGTGTTGGCTTAGTCAAGCCAGTCATTAAACAGCAGCAAGCACAAGCCATTGCTAAAAGCTCTCTGAGTGTCTTTTCACATATGGGCTAGAAAAGTGGGAGGCTGTGGTATTGCTGCAGCAACCAAGAGACCCGAAATAACCAGTATGGTGAGAGCCATTCCGAAAACACATTCTCTTATTCCTTGGAGCAAATACATTGGGTGCCTCATACTGAAAAAGAAATAAACTAAACAAACCAAAACAGTGGGTTAGGAGCTAGAAAACAAAACCAGCTAAACATAAATAAATCATGGACATCTTGCAGTATAGTAAAATACTTAGGCATTGTCATCTGTTGCTTATTACAGTTTCATTTACATTGGAATTTTCTTTGTTTTCCTGCAGCAGTTGTGTTACTGTATTATTTTAAAACTAGTCAGTAATGTGAATAGAAGAGTCTATCTTTGCATTATTCTGGCCAATATACTATTACATTATGTAAGAAATGAGAGTTAAATCAATTTTAATGCATCATTTTAATAAAATGACAACCACACTTCTCAATTGCAATTATGGAGATAATTACAATTTCATTTGTACTGCTTAATATTAAGAATACAAAATTTACCTTTGATGAACAGTTCATTATGTAAGATGAACCCAAGATATTTTTCTTTTAAATTGTATCTTGGTTTGTTTTATTTCTTAACTTTGACTGTTTAATAAAGGCAGAAAGAGTTTTGCAGGTAGGTAGGGTATATAGAAACAGGCTGACTGGTTCAACATCAAATTTCTGTACAGTGATTTGAGAAAAAAACATTAATTTTGAAGCAGCTCTGGAGGCTGAGTATAGAGATTATTAAACATAAGTTTTATATATGCAGAAAAATTGCTTTTGCATGAATTCACTTTTAAAATGTTAATATATGCATAAGAAAATTGTGTTTCTTAATCTCTGAAGAAACACTTATCACTAGGAACCGCTTAATTCTTTTCCTGTGCTTGATTTATTAGCTTATGAAATTATGGTAATAGTTTGCATGCTAATGGTTTTGGGGCTCAAATGACCTGATTTTAATAATGAAGTAATTTATGCAGTAAATGTAATCAGCATCTATGAATCTCACTTAAAAGAACATATCAGTGATTACCTATGCTAAAAACAAATGACTGTCAGCATGGAATGCACTGTATGTTATGACAGGCAAGCAGGATGTGTTCAGCTCAGCACACCCTTTCAGGCTGGCTGGGCTCTGCTCTGACAAACACCACCGAGGCTGGCAACTGCAGCTCTAACAACTGTTTACAGACCTTCCATTGCAGACTGACTTCTTATCTTGGTCATCTTCTAAGGAAAAGGACAAGGACAGGAGCACCACCCACTAGAACTGAAGTCTAAGCTGGAACCAGCAGGAATTCCTCCAAGCGTAGAAGAGTCCTGTGGCACAGAGACCTCACACATCTGGACAAAGCAGGTTGCAGAAAGAGAGGAAAGTGTTTGTTTAGGGAAGAAGTTTCATGAATTACAGGGAAAAAGAGACTTTTATTAAAGATTTGACCTGCATGGCATATAAAAGATGCAACCCCTTGCAACATTTGGTAAGCCTATGTCAAACAAGGATTCTTTCCTAAAACATCTGTATTTACAGACCTGCTCACTGTCAGGATGTATATGAACCATGCCTCTGTTTCCTTGTGTCATTTACAGTGCTGTTTCCCAACATGAGAAGAAATACTGGACTGGGCTATGAAAAGCAAACAGCAATGCTTTCTTTGCAGTAAGGCAAGCTTGTGTTTTGATAACCTGCTGAACACTGAGATTCATTTTGGTATAAAAGATTCAAAAATACAGCTGCCAAATATGATCTAACTGTTCAAACACACAGACAGAAGCTGAGGGAAGTCAGATTGGACATTAGCCAAAATGTATAAAGCCAATGGAAGAAACCCCATTGATTGAGCAGAGCTGGATCATTTGTTCACCAAAGAAATCCCTAAGGGACAGAAGTCCTCACCACTTCAAAGGACCAAAACTGAAAAAACTACATTTTTTAATTAATAAAAACGTTGCATGCAGCACCTCAAGCATGATACAATACTGTCTTCAAACACCATTTCCAGAGCTTCTCATTTTCAAAGCAAAAAGGTGTTCTGTTCTGGAGTATGGCTAATGCTCTCTATTCCAGAATTCAGACTGTTAGCTTCATGAAATTTATGTCATATCCGAATGGGGAAAATAAACAGAAGGACAAGACACTTTAGCATTTTTAAAGTTTTATTATCTCAGGCTCCATGTAAGCCCAAGGAAGGCGTGGATCATGCAACAGAAGTCCTTCAAACCCTGCTCCTTCCCACAGACCATGTGTGTATTCAGGTGCTGAGCAGGGCCTCCCAGAACCTCACTAAGGGAGCCATGGGAGTGAAGGCAACCTAAAGCCAAAGCTGCTGCCTGCACGCAGCTTCAGAGCATGGCGAAGCTGACCCTCCACACCGGCCCTGGATAGGGACTGGACACGGCAACACGAAACCTGATAAAAGCGTCCCTGAAGAGGCAGAGACAAGGCTTATTCTTCAAGCGGCAAAGCGCCGAGCTGTGGGGGAGCCCCGGCCCAGCGGAACTCCGCCGGTGCAATCAGAGCGCTCCGATCAAAGGCTGAGTGCTGGCTCTATGCGCGGGTGCCATGGCGCTGTTGCCATGGCGCCCTGACAGCTTAATGAGCTGCCGCCCTCAGCCCAGCCGCTGCCACCGCCACACGCGGCCGCCCTGCCCCCGCTCCCCGGGGACTGCCTCATCCGTGGGCCCTGCCTGCTCCGAGCTGCCTGCTCCGGCCCTCTCGCAGGCCCAGACATCCCTGTCTCGCCAAACAGGATTTCTGGAGGTGAAATTTCCCCTCCTCCATTTCCCTGTGTTGTGCCTGGAGGACATTCCCCTGACAAGAGGGACCTGCTGTCGGCGGCAGAGGCAGGGTCAGGAAGGCGGAAAATAAAAGGAGAAATTTCAAAGTTCAGACAGTTTTCTTGGCAGACTGTGACAGCTCAAAGGGGTAAGGATCTGTCTGATGTTTACTTGGAAATCCAACAAGAATACCTTGCCGCTGACAAACTAGGCTCACAAACACAAGGCCGAGCCGCAGAGCCCCAGCAAGGTTCACGCTTCCCATGGGACACACGCACACACACCCGGACAGCCAACACCTGCATTGCAAAAACAAACGGGAAAATCCCGGCGTGCTCCGTCTCCCCTGCTTGTCGGAATCTCAGCCTCCCTGGCTGGGCCAGGACGGGGGCCCTGTGGTTCCCCTGGCTGGGAGAGGAAAGGGAGTGCTGCCATCAGGGCCCTCTGCTCCCGGACAAAGGCTGGGTGCTGGGAAGGCGGCAGCATCCCCTGCCTACCATGGTGGCTTAGAGCTTTCCATAAGTGGAGGGGAATGGAGGCTCACATTTGTTGGGGGAAGACTGTGAAATCTGCAGGGATGAGCCAGGGGAACTCTAATACTTCCTCATCTGCTGTGCCTTGGATAGGAAGGCACATGTAACCATGGCTGCTTAGCTGCAGCATGGAAGGCTGTGATACTGGGATTTAAGCCCCAAGCACTGAAACACAGTGTTTACAAATGGACTAATTTGCTCGAGGTATTACACTGCACCTCCAGAAATTAGCTTGCTAGAAACCAGTTTTGTATTTACTTAACTGCGTTAAAGCAGAACAGACACATACCACAACACACACAAAATATTAGGTGATTTGAAGCTATCTATTTGTTCATTAGCTGGCTTAAATAACAGCAGGCTGTTAACACAACCATTTTTGTTTCATGCTAGTCTTGTTTCTTACATCGTGTCTTGATTTAATATCAGGCTTTAAATACTTCTGGGCAATAATTTGTTTCCCTATATGCTCGTTTTACCCTTAATAAATAAGCCTATGTTCTAATGATGCCTGTAGTTTCTAAAATGTAATCAGCAAGAATATTTCTTGCTTTTCTGTGCGCCCATCCAGAAAAAGAAAATTGTTGCCAGAATAACGCTCAGAGCAATAACAGGATGCAAATCTGCACCCTATTCTTGCAGCTTGCATGCTTCACTCAAGAATCATGTCAGTTCATGGGGAATTTAGTGGGAAACCTGACCAAATGAGGACTTACGATTTGTGTCCCAGGCATCTTTTTGCTGGATTTGTCACAACTAAGGCTCTTTGCTTGTCTCTCTTGACATGCTAAAAATGTAGGTAGGCCACAATGGGAAATCTACAGATTTGATAAAAAAATTGCCGTGATTTCAAAAATAGGTGTGAAGAACAACATATTGCAAGCTGAGAGGAGAATAAAAATATGGGATTCGATGTATTCACAATTTCACAAACAAAAAGGAGAGAAAAAGCCCATCTTCTACTAACTGAATACTCTGATAATGCCTAGAAATGGTTAACTATAGGGATACGAGGTTTTGCACATCTCTGCCTCTTTCACTCCCCACTCCCACTCCTGAATCTAACATCTCCTGCCTCCTTCAGTGCTGTTTCACGGCTCTGTGACTCCTCTCCTCCTCCTGTGACCTGCCTCTCTGAGCATCTTTCTCTCTTCTCCCTCCCCAGCAGAGCAGCCCCAGGCCAGGGTGACCTCTCCCTTGGGATCTTTTGTCTCATGGTCTTAGACAGCGCGGCGTGACAGGGAGCAGGAGTGACAGGGAGCAGGATCCCCACCCCAGCGCCTCCCTAATCAAGCAGCGCTCACACAGCTCACACGCCTGCCTGCAGGCTTCTCTCTTTAATGTGACATTGATCATCATGACACAAAATGGTCACAGATATCACTTCCTAAAATTCAGGAATGTGACAGCTAGAGACAGAATCGCTAGTCTGTGGCCTGAAGACTATACGGATTATTCAGGTCAGGATAAATCAGGATGGATATTTGCCCTACTTCCATATTCTAGCTATTAATAACCAAAAGCACGCCAGATTGTGGCTTGTTCTGTGTGACTGCACAAGGGAGCAACGCTCCCTCCCCCACGCCTCCACATACACATGCACAGACGAATATTTTTGGCTAACGTTTGAAAGCCATTCACAAACGCAGCCCCTGAGCTCAGAGTAAAGCCCCAAGCACATGGAGGCCCTCCTTCACCAGGCAAGAAAGGGAAGCCAAAGCAGGCTGAATAAAGATACGGGAGACCTCTCCTGGTCTACTGCCCCAGAAACCCTGAAGAATGCAAGCTGCTGCTCTCCTCTGTTTTCTTCAAGGCACAGCACAGTTCAGTCAGTCAGGGCTCACCCCTTTTCCCTAAGCACACTGCCACAAAATGAATGTCCTCTTGGGAAGGTAGAGAAGCTACCTAGGGAAGCACAGCCACACTGCTCCTGGCAAGATTTCCATTCATAGACCAGTACAGGATTTCGGTAGGAAGAAGCAGCACTTCCTCCCCAATGCTAAAAAAGAGATACCATACAGCTACAGAATTAAATTAAGTGCACCTTCCCCAGCTTTAAAATAGCGAGTGAATTATCCTCTATTTAGTCAGCAGTCACCTTTTAGGAAGATGCAAGGCAGAAATTGCACAGTGTCTCTTTGCAGAATACTAGCTTTTGTGAACCACCTTTAAAATTTTGGAAGATCAAACCTCAGAAGCCTGAAGCTCTGCTGCTTTTAAAATAGTGTTTCAAAAGCCAGCTTTTGCTTTTGGTTGCAAAGGGGAAAATAGAGATATTTTTTAGGCCACTGACATGGAAGAAAAACTGCCCTGACAGCTGAGACAACTTCCCTGAATAGGATCCCTCTGCTCTTGGGAGTTGGAAAGCTATTCTCTGCCATCCCTTTTGGGGCACTTATGCAATCTGCTCTAGCAACTGGTGCCAGTTCAGTTCAGCTACAGACCAGACTCTCTGGACTGTCTAAATGCCATTCCCTGGATTTGCCTAGGAATAAAGCCTTTATACTTCTCTCAACCATGGTATTCATGGTCTGTTACTGTAAACCATTATGGCTAGTCCCAGTCCATAAAATGCCACTGGTTCCCATTTTAATTCCAAAAAGATAGCTCTTATGCAGCAACTGCAGCACACGACAATTAGGCAGCACTAGATGAACTGTCTTCTGTGTTTCTAGACACTACTCCATATTTTATTTATCAGCTAAAAGCCAAGGAAAGTAACAATAACAAGAGTAGGTGGAGTGCCAAGAGCAGCACACAAGCCTCAACAACACTCATTTTCCCTCCTGCTCTTGACTCTGATCTTAGTTAACACGAGGCCTCAGTGACTGCAGTTCATAATCCCTGCATCTTTGGTCCTCTGCTGAGCTGAGTGCTTTATTTCTATGCAGTTTCAAACTGGCTCTTCCTGCTCAGCTCATTTAATAACTAGATTTGCTAGATCTCTATGCATTATTTGGCACAGAGCATATTAAGCAGTTGCCAAGTCATATCTTGGGTTACTCTTCCAGAGATTCTTTAAAATGGGTAAATAAAAACTGTCCTTCACTTTATTTCAGTAAGAAAACCTATTTTTTTTCTGCTTCCTTTGATTCTGTTACTAATATTATCCTGGACAGAGACGTTTTCAAGTAAGTACTGAGGACCTGAGGACCTAAATGGAGAAATGTTAATAAAATAACAGAAAGCACACTCTAGTCTCCCCTCTGCATTGGATTGTTCAGCTAAAGCAACTGTATTTTTGCCTATGAAGGTACAAGTTGATCTAAATCCTCCACAGCAGTCCAGGAATCAGGATATGCTGCTAATTTTTCAATCACTTACTGATTAACACAATTTCCAGGAGTATTGGAGCTTCCCATTGAAAACAAGAAGAAAAATCTCCAAGCTTGTTATATTGAAAGGTCAGCATGGAATTGAGAGGCAGCTTGGGGAAAGAAGAAAAGACGTGCAGCACTCCCATATTACCAATCAAATTTTAAAGGGACTTTTAAGGATATAGGTAAATGGAAAAAAAAAAAATTTCCTTCTCTTTGCATCCCTGATATCAGGAAAAAACAACAATCTAGGTCACAGGCCTTTCTAAATTCAGGAAGTCAAACATATCATTAAGGATGGCAGAGGGAACAAACCCTCAGAGGAAGAAAAGGCAATAGAGAGCTCAAGGAAGTAGATGGAGTCCAAAGGTTTTGAACTGAGCTAACCTATGAGCAGAGATAGAAGAGGGAGATTTTTCTTATTGCTTGTCCCTATTAGTCAAAATCTGAAGCAAGAGATCTGATGTACCCTTCCTTCATGGCTCAATAGCTATGGTAGAATATGGTCCTTCTTTTCAGACCTAAGCTATATGAGTTAAGAATGACTGCTGGGTTGACAGCTGGAACTGTTTGTAACATGGAAAAAAACCTTTGGAAACAGAATAAGGAAAAATGGGATTATATCCACTTAGAAGTGAGACTCAAATATGGAAAAAGCTTACACTTGAGCTGCAGTCAGCCTCTGTTTACTGTAGATGCTTATTGCTGTATTGGATTGCACATTGTGATTAGCAGTTGAAGCATCAAATGATGAAAGTTAGATTTCATTTGCAAACACACACACACACACACACATATATATACACACAAGATGATGTCCCATCAATGCGAAATACAAAGGCTTAACAAATTGTGTAATTATACAGTTTCTGCACATTTTCTGCTACTTTTCATATAGTATTTGAACATGGCTCACCAGGCTATCAACGGCTTTTCGTTGTTTAAATATTTAAGCTGCTAATTATCATATTTCTGCATTACAGAAATAGGAAATTTCATACCCTCTTATAAAAGATACAAATATAAAATTGACATCGTATGAGAGGGTCTTTTGTTCAAATACAATACTGGCTTTGTGGATAACAAAAACATATATAAAATGTGTTTTTCTATAGTCACTACTTATTTTTCTTATTCCCTGTATTATAGAACATGTGCTAATATTTAAGGAGGCCTGCTGGAGCTCTTACAGAGTTATTTTTTCCTGCCTGACATTACCAGTGCTGTTTTCCTTTATACAACCTTCAGAGAAGCACTTGTCCAATAAAAACCTTTCTTCCTAAGGGAAATTCCCTTGCAGAATACTGTCAGCAAGAACTGATACCAGGCAAACCAGGAGGAAGCCGCATCGGAGTCAGCTTCCCAAACAAATCTAAACTCACCCTCATGTTCCTCTGCTTAATGAGGCAACAGCTCTGAGTTCCGGCGCTGTGAACAAGCGATGCAAACATGCTAACACATTTCCTGGGAGGCTGCTGGGAGACAAACAACTTTTCAGCAGCACACTTGGACTTATCAAATCCATACATATATTTATGACAGTCCTATTAAAACAACAGTCTCCTTCTTTCCCATGCGTGTGTAGCCTGTGTGCAATGGGAGCCTCTTTCTGTTCAGTCTCTTTGGGCGCTACTCCTTTTCTTTGATCCAAAAAGAAGAGAAGCTATGGCCTCTCCCTCTTTCTACCCTTCCATGAGTATTTGAGATTTACAAGATTTTGTTTGCTTCACTGAGAAGTGGAAAAAGAGACTAAAGAAAGGTCACATGCTCACAACAGCATATATTTTTTCTTGTCCTTGTGAAAGGGTAATATTTACCTATCTAAAAGCATTTTATTTATTTGCTGAACAGAAGGTAGGAAGGACTTTGGAAGCAGAACATATAAAGTTAAATCTGGTTTTGCAGAGGCAATCAAGAAGGGTTCTCAGGAGATAATTCTGAGAGATCAAAAGTCAATTTAGCTCTTGGACACAGTTTGGGTGTTCATACTGACAAACATTGTCACCTAATTCCTGTGAAGATTTCATCAGTGTTTGAAAAGACAGCAATAATCCCACTTAAAATGCTTTCTACAAAAAGACTTCTTTCACCAAGGAATCGATTCTCTAGGAAAGTCTAATTTCTTTAACCAGCACCAAAAATCCAAACTCATGCTAATCTCTGATATGTTTCTATAAAAGATATATATATATATATATGAAACATGCCTACTTTTATTAATTGTAGCTGTCCATGTATGCCAATCCAAGATTCATGTATGTTTGTATTGGATCAAACAGGAAATCAAGGACTCTAAGAAAAATCCATGTCGCACAACCATTACTGGGCAGCCTTTGGACCCTGCCTAGGATATTATGTAAGTTTCAACACTTAAACATGAGCATGTTTAATGAACAAATTTCTTATGAGAGAAAAAATTGAGAAGATTCTTTATTAAACATCATCCATGTCTTGAGAGTTTGTTACACATTTTGACAGTAGCTCACCAGGCCCTAATAAATATTTTATTCAACTACCTCTGCTGTCAAGCTCTAAGCAGTAAAAATATTTTTCTTAAATGATGGATGAAGAACCTATTCTGGTCACAGCGAGATACTGAGCCAGCTTGGCCAAATAGAAAGAGCATCAGCTACCACGGTGCACTGGTGTGCCCAAGAAGTTACAACTGGATTTACAAGGTGAATTAGAAGTTTGGGATGTGTTCCATGTAGAAATGAAAGGAAGTGTCTCCAGGTGGGTGATGACAATTTGTTGGGAGCTTTTTTTTTCTTGACTACATCAATTGCTAATAATTTGATTATTAATATTCAGTGATTCAGTCACTACAGAATACAAAACAAAAATAGTAATATTTTTTGACACTTTAGGAACAGTTCTTTAAGTTCAGAGATGGACTGGTTACGCCAGAGAAGTTTAAGACATGACTTCTCCACAATTATTTTCTATCCCTTCATCAACGCTAAGATGGATACATGAGGTTAGAATGACAAAACTAACTATGCATCAAGCACTAGAGATTAGAAGACTTTCACCTGCACGTTTTCCTCCTCCTCTGCCCCACACATGCAGCAGGCTAGGGAAAAAAAGCAAATAACAACCAATCCTCCAGGCAAACAACCTCAGCCTTCGAGATGCTGTAGGCTAGAAAAATAATCTTATATCAAGCAGCAGATAGACTCTCTTGAGGAATCATCCTGGATTGGGAAAGAGACTTTGTACGATAAAGCTATGTCTTAAATAGCTGATAAAAGAACCATCTGTAAATCAGCTGGCCTGGAGGCAAACTGGGGAATGTGAATGGGAAGTCTGAAAAAAGTAAACTATTCTTGGACCATCATCACCTTTTAAGGCACCAAGTTAAAAACCATTAGGACTTCTATGTTAACCCTGGTGTATGTACACTGTGTGGAACACCACAAAGGTGAAGAGCCTCCTTCTGAGAAAAATAAGCTTTATTTTCAAAGCAGTGGTTTGAGGTTCGCCCACGCAGGAGTGAAATCATCAAACTAAGGTCAGTGATGTCATTCAGGACAGTCCCAGACCACAAAGCACAAGTGTGACTCACTTCTCTGAGTCTAGGAGTGTCTGGAAGTGCCTAAGGTGCTGTTTGAACTTTCTTCTAGAGGTGAATTTCAACCACAGATGTGAAAATGATTGAGGGTCAAATATTCAGTGAAATGGATATTCTGGAAAGGGAAGGGAAGAGGAAGGAAAAGAAGAAATGATACTGGCATACTGGAGAGCTGGGCACCAAAAGAAGCATACAAGACAGGGCAGAGAGCCTCCATGATTTTGAGCTTCGAAGCTGAGTATCCCAGGAAGGCCTGGCTCTCTTGCCTGTGTCTGGTACTCTGAGATAAAGTCCTTAGTGGCGGAAATGAAATGGAAACACAAACTCTTACTTCTCAGCTGTACTTTCCCAGAGTTTGGCTCAGGATATCTAAAGGGGAAGGAGCCAAACTTTTGTGGTTTTAGGCTCTAACCTGAGGCATACAAGCTGGCCAATGCTCTTGGTGATTGTACAACAGATTGCACTACCCCATGTGCCACAAAATCATCTGGTGAGCTGCAGTGCATTTTGCAGCATCTATCCTGCAGACATTCAAGATGATAGCAGCAGAGGCTGCTAACTGTGGCAATAGGTGTCTTAGGAATAGCAAAGGAGGTCTAGGTACCATCTGCCTCTTTTTGTGTTAAGTTCAACCCAGTTACTATCAGTTCATCAGGATCAAAAAACTTTATTACACCCACCAACAAAACCAAGGAAATAAAAAAAAAAAAGCACAAAAATTCTCTCAAGAACAGACCTGGTACAAATATTTCAGTCAATAAACAGAGGAATTCAGTAGATGCCAAGAAATCTATAGTAAAAAGTCTCATTTAGGAAACTGTAACAGCCTGCACAGCAGGCTTCAGCATAGTATTTTCATATGACATCCTAACAACAAAAGCTGATGAAATTTCATATTGTTCACAGTGAAAAGAAAACACTAGTTCTTTTTTCACTGTCTTTGCATTGGTTTAATCTTGCCCCGGTGTATTTTAACTTAAGCCAATCTCGGATGTTAACAGCATACAAATATGTGTTTCCTGTGAGCTGCCTGGGAAGGGTTTTTTGAGCTGAAATTGCGTTAAGCTGATTATTTCTTTTAATTTCTCCTTAATAATGGAGCATTTTTAATTGTTTGAATCTTAACAGCTGATATAGCTGTTTAGAGAGTCAGGGGATGCAAATGAAGACTGAGAAATTATTTCGATATAAACGTATGAACTCTATGCCATGGCAACAGCAATTTTTCATTAAATTATAGATTCCTCAGGGTTGCTTTTTCCATATTGACAAGATCATTTCATAGTGAGAGGAGGTAAGGGAAAAGAGAGATCTTACTGAAGAAACAGAATTGTTGTGACGAGCAATTAACATCATATATCCCAGCATGTCACAGCGGGTCTTCTCCTTTCATTTCACGAAATAGACTGATTATAAAAATGCTTCCCATTTGAGTGCCACAACCCTAATGCAGTTTGCATCAGGCTGCATTTTCCCTCAGGCTGAAAAATACTGACATTGACAGGAATATTGGATGTGTTGAACCTGCCATCACCAGCCTGAAAAACCTCTGTCCTCACTATTGCTCACACCTTCTAGTGAACGACCTGCTCGTGCAGATAGGGCTATTTCAGTTCCACTAGAGAGTCTGCTGTCACATGGATTCACACTTTTCCATTTCCCCCAAATATATATGTATTTTATATATATATATATATGCTGTTTGCTTAATGTAATCTCTTCTCTTTAAAATCCATGCAAACCAAACCCCAAACCCATTACAGCCAATTCAGCCCAGAAGCCTCCAGAACACCCACAGGCACTCTAGGCAAATGACCCACAAGGAGTGGAAATAATGTAAAGGTATATTTATTTACATGACTTTATTGCCTTCATTTGCAGATCACAACAAAGATGGTATTGACAGAGCTGTGACAAAATGGTTCTTGGTGCATACTAAGATTTTGTTGTTGTTTTGTTTGTATTTTCATTGCTTATAGGAACTGTGGTCTCTTCCCCTCTGAGTATCACTGCACTGTTTCTTAATGGAAAAATGGCTCCTTGGGTTTCCTTTTCCAAGGTTCCACTCCTGGTTATAAAGAGCTGTTCTTTAAACCAAACAGTTAGAGAATGAAGGTGTTTATCCTTTATTTGCATATGCCAAAGTAAGAAACAATACTGAGCAGTAAATCATGGCTCAGTAGTAGCTTTCTGAAGGAGTTGTGTCTGAGCTGAATGTTAGACGTGTAACCCTGGCGGCCAATGGTGGCCTACGGTCTGTATTTGAGTGACAAATCTGGGTATACCTACAGCTTCTGCTACTGGAAGACTTAAACTGCGGCAAAAGGTTTACACAGACTCCATTGTTTGCTATTGCTGAGACTTCTGACTGCACCAAAATCCTCCATTTCAACCTCAGTTCCAGAAGTCTTTCCTATGGGGAAACAGCAAAAATTAACCCTCACGGTTTCCTCTACTTCCAAACCTCCTGGGCTATCTTCCTGCCTTGAAATCATGGCTTCTTCGTGGCAACTTAAAGAGCTGCATAACATCTGTATGAAAAACAGAGTGCTGAAAAAAATCAAACTCAGAACTTCTCTCATTCTGATTTCTCTTAAAATTTTAAAAACATTTAAATGGCACAAACCTAGAGACATTACAGAAAGCAGTCACAGACACAACCACTTATTTTTTGATCTAGAAAATAAACCCTATTTCCAAAATCAAAACTTTACAAGACTTGATATTTTATTGAACTCATTATTTCAATAAACTGAAAGAAAACAGGCTGTCCTCTTGATATTGTGAAGAACATGGTAAAAGGCAATCCCATACATGGTGATGATCGGTGGTGGTTAATATTTTGCATATCAGGATTCCCAGAAATTAAAGGTGCATAAGAGAAAGAAGGAAAACAGGGTGAAATGTGCAATTTGATTTTCAGTTTGCAGTGTTCAAATTCTAATACTGATCCTCAGGGATGGGGTGGTACTAAGGGCCTTAAACCTCCTATGTAAAAATAGTCTTTTTGAGGTCCATAACTGACAGCTAAACTAAGTTTTCTTTCTCTGTTTTTCCTAAGATTATCATATGAGAAAGGCCACATTTTCAATAAGGCATTTGTCAAAGACTCTTCTGTAAAAGCTGTATCTTCAAAAGTCATATTTGCACATACTAAAGCAGTGCCTCTTCCTGCAGTGTCTCTCTAATGTAAGTAAATGCTGGCCTGAGATTACAACATATGCACATACATATACACATACAGCCAGTAAGAGATATTAAATCTCATGTTTCCAAATACTTAGATAGGAATAAATTAAATTTTAACATTGGGCACTCCTTTTTGGGGCTATCCTAGCCTGACCTCCCTTGCCTTTGAAGTCCCTGCTTACAAAATATGATCAGCTATTTCCCTGTCACAGTATCTAAAGTCCAACCTTTATCACAGCACATGGACTCCTTATAACACTTGTGAGGAGTTTGTTTGGTGCCTTTTGTTATTTTTGGTTTGGTTTGGGTTTCTTTATTTGTTTGTTTGCTTTTAAAGAATCCCATCAGCTTGACCTAATCAGAAATCTGCTAAAAATGGCAGAAAATGCTAGCAGAGTGATCTGCTAAACATTTGTTACCTTCATGATATATGTAATTCTCTGTTAGGAGCACTTGGGAGATGACTGCTTCTTGCTGCTAGCCAGCCCTGCATCAGGCATGGCAGAGCATTACAAGAAATTACAGAATCACAGCTGGTTTGCTACTAGTTAGCAAAACCCAATCTTCTGCTCTAACTTTGAGGAGAAGGGAGGCAGGACAATATGCTGCAAAATTTTTTTAAAAAATTCCTGCAAGTTATAGATAGAAGGGAAAATAACATAAACACTTACAACATGTTTCTCTCTTTCCTGTGCTTTCCAAATGCAGTTTGTCCACATTTTCTAACCAATCATTCCACTAAAACCAGTTTATTAATGGTGGAGGGCTTACTGATATGTTTGGAAAGTAGAAACTTGTCAAAGAACAAATTCCTCTCTGTGTTTTACATACAGTGGGTCAATTATTTCATTTGAAGGCTTGAAATTACTTTAGGCAGAAGTGCACAAAGGCACAACTTCAGATGCAGTAGTGGCATTGCCTCATTTTGCTGGTCAATCATCCAGTACTTCAGCTTAACACCTGTTCAAAATTATCCATCTCACTTCTGCTTCAGGTTGTATTTGCTTTGTGATTTCTACAGAGCAACCTGCAAAGTTTCTGGAAGCACCAAGTTTGGTAGTTGTCTGCTCTAACAGTCTCTAGGTATGTAAATGAGCTTTTTTGTACATAAACAGTTCTCTGGAAGATTCACTGGCTAGAGTTGTATAAAAGGAGCAATAAAAATTATCTGTTATTTAGACAATAAAAATGGCAGATCTTAACTAAAGAATCACTTCTAAAACCTGTTTTCTAAGCATCCCGCTCACCCAGAGTACAGGGGCTGCTTGTTGGCACTTTAGGTTGTATTTAATGTTTCAGAAAAACAAGGAAAGGAAAAGCACAAGCCTGTTCCCCTCTATAGATTTATTCATCATGGAGAGAAGCCACTGAAAATGGGGTGTGTTTTTCCCAGACTATTTTACATTCAAAACAACAGCCCTGTCTGCACCGGAAAATTCCACAGTATGTGGAGCCCTGCAGAGGGACTGAACGAAGTGACTTGGAGAAAAAGGTACATGTCTGAACTAGATTGAATAAGGATAACTATGCTCAGAATAAACCTCACTCAGACCTTCTGAA